>NW_021026669.1:113985-155357 GCF_004153795.1 Camellia sinensis | reverse complement strand
CAAGCATGCATGCACACAAGGACCAACACTTAGGCATTGAAGAGCAACTCTCAGAGATAGATCAAGGGATGAAAACATGGACAAATGGCATGCATTATAAGCTCTGAAAATCAGGTCATGAAAGGTGCCAAACCAACTAGACAAGACAAACAAGGCATGCAAGCAAAACCAAAATTCAAGGCAAGCCAAAGGTGTATTGAACTACACGTAGCAAAATCGGACATGGCATGAATTAAGCAACCAAAATCAGAGTTTTAGCATATTAAGACAAAGCCAATAACACATCTAGATGGCATCTAAATGGCTTAAACATGCAAGCATGCACAAGGGCCTAAACAAGGGGCATAAGACAACAACCTTTTAACACATTAAAGGGGCATCAAATGCAAGCATTCAAGCATACCATGAGGACTAAAATGACATGGCAAATGGTTCCAAACCACTGAAACAAAGCAAGTAAAGCATGCTCCACACTCACACACCCAAGGCCAACAAGCCAAAATGCAAGGTGGCTATACTAAGCATGTCATGGTCGACCAAAAAAACCAAAAACTAATCTTAAGCATGCTAAAACAAGCACAAAAGTTTCACAAAGTTAGGCCAAAACAAGTAAGCATAATAGGCTAAATGCTAGGCACAAGTTAAGGCAAATCATGGTATTACAAGACATGTATGCAAGGAAAGCGCGGTGTGTCTAAACCAAGTAAAAACAGTGCTATATTATGACAAAATAAGCACAAATAACAACTAATACATGGCCAAAATGCATTTAAAAATGGTGCTCACACATGAGGCTAAAATGGCCCTTTTCAAGGACAACAAGGAGAAGGGGTGGCCCTCTCCTTCTTAGGTCCTTAAAGCACCATCCCCACCACTGAAATCCCTCAAGATTTCAGTGGTGAGGAGGCCCAAACAAGGTGGTCTCGGAGCTCACCAAAATAGCACAAAATGGGACCAAACAAGGCCTAAGAGGGGTCAAACAACCCCAAAGCTCAAAGCAACCTTAAACAACTATTTTAAGCAGGTAAAAACAGAACTTTTATATGTTATATACAAAGTCTAAAAACAGTTGCAAGATAGTCAAAAAAGCTATGCAAAAATGGAGAATAAAGGGCAAGAACACTCACCCTTGAAGAACACTTCCAAGATCACAAGACCAGACCTCTTCTTGGATCAAAACCAGCTCAAAAAGTCCAAGATCAACCCTCCAATGCCTTAGCAACTAAGGAAATGTGTAATGGTAGGTGTTTGTGTGCAATAGTAAGAACAAACACACACTTAACTCACAAGGGAGGAAGGTATAGAGATAGAATAGACACACACTTCTAACCCTAAAAACCAGACCTTTGGAGCTTTTTTTTTTCTAACCCTAATAGAGGGAGAAGAGGCTCCCTCTTATAAAGCTCATTCTTGCAAAGCTTCTCAAGTAAGCTAGTCAAGAGGGAGATCCCTCCATATACGTGTATGGAGGGGATCAAAGTGTATGCCAGCTAGCATAGCTGGCATAAAAATATCTGTGAAAGGAGATGTACAGTGGTCGGCCAGCCAAAAATTCTATTTGACCAAAAAAGATGGCCAATCGACCACAAATAGTGTCGGTCGGCCACACATTTGGCCGATGGCAACAAACCAATGGCCGGTAGCCTCAAGCCATGGCCGGTGAGGTGTGGGGATGGCCAACAAGCCATTCCCTGCCCTCCAAAGCAAAAACACAAGTGTTTGGTGCAAAACCAGACAAAAAATAGTATAGTCGAGTCGAGAGATCTTGAGGTAGGGCGCGTGGCCGAGACCTCCGGGAACTCAAGACGAACACAAACATGGATGATTACCGAGTGTTCAAACGGTGACGTCCAAGTCTTGAGGACGGTCAAAGATGGGGTGTCTACAACCATGAGTCAACAGACGACCATGAAGCTGTTAATGCAGCGCATCAATGAGCACATTCGAGTTGAAGATGATGCGACCGCGGCTACTGCGAAGGTGAATCTGATGGCAGTGAACAAAAATGTGTTTGGGAAGGTTCACATGGTTGGACAGGAGACAAACTGTTCGAACAACCGTGAAAGAGAGCACGATCGCGATGCTAACCAAAACAGTCGGGGTAAGGGCCGTAACAATGACCGGACTAATTAGCCCCACGATGCCGCAACAGACACAAAGAGAAAGATGAACGCTTGAACGGGTATCACCACAGTTTTCAAAATCCCAATTTATGATATCCTTAGCGAGATCTGTGATGAGGCATATGTCTGGTGGCCAGCTAAGTTGGGCGATGCATAAAAAGGCTTTAATCTAAGGTATCGTTGCACCTACCATGATGAGCGTGGGCACCGCACAAAAGACTGTGTACGTTTGAAGTATCACTTAGAAGAGTTGGTGGCAGCCGGACACTTGGATCGCTACATCGATGGAGACGTCAAGGCTGCGCTCCATGCTCAAGCCGAGCCAAACGGCCTGGCACCCCCTCAAGGCGTGATCAATGTGATCCATGGGATCATCTAACTAGCACGGATATGCAAGCTCCGGGGGATGATCAAGAAAGCGGAGCATATGAGAAAAGTTTTATCTGTCTAGCCGGCCATGAAGAAAGGCAAGATCGAAGTAACAAATGTACTCAGCTTTTCGAGTAGAGATCTGGAGCGAATTTAAACCCCACACAATGATGCATTGGTGGTCACACTGCACGTGAAGGACTTCGACATTAAACACATTTTAATCGACCAGGACAGCTCGGTTGAAATAATATATTACGATACGTTCAAACAGCTTAAACTAGATGACAAGGACTTGGCCCGGGTGACCTCACCGCTGGTTGGCTTCAACTCACAGCCAGAGTGGCCAGTAGGAAAGATCATGATACCAGTCAAAGCGGGTTCTATTATTAAGCAAGTATAATTTTAGGTGTTAAAGGTACCCTTAACCTACAACTTGATCCTAGGTAGGGGATGACTTCATGCCATGCAAGCGGTGGCGTCGACTTACCACCAAGTGATAAGGTTCCCTTCTACTATCGGGATGATAGAAGAAGTATGAGGTGATCAAGTCATGGCCAAACAATGTTTCATGGCCAAACAATGTTTCATGGCCGTGAATGGAAGTCGAGTTGCCAAAAGCTTCGTGCAAATGATTGAAGGACCAGAAGATCAGATGGTCCTGGACGATATTGGCAAGAATGCTGAAGAAAAAGCTGTTGAAGACTTGGTGGAGGTGAAGATCGATGAAAGCGATCCGAGCAAATTTTTTCTGCTAGGGTCATCCCTAACCGCCCAAGAGAGATTGGAAATTATAAACTTCTTAGTAGCAAATATTGAAGTGTTTGCGTGGACTCCTTATGATATGCCTGTCATCGATGAAAACTTTATTTGCTACTAACTCAATGTTTTTCCGGATGCCTAGCCTATCATACAGAGATCACGGCGATCAACACTTCACCACGCTGAGGTAGTGGCGGAGGAGGTAAAGAACTTTCTGGAAGCAGGGGTAATCGAGAAAGTGCATTACCCTCGGTGGATTTCAAACACCGTTGTTGTGCCAAAGAAGAATAAAAAATAACGGGTCTGTGTTGATTACAAGACTGTGAACAGAGCCTGCCCCAAGGATAGCTTCTCATTGCCCTAGATAGATCAACTGGTGGACCTTACAGCCGGACACAACTGTCATGACCCGAACCCGCCCCTATAGGTTAAGGTCATAACTGACCAGTAATCATAAGATTACCTACGGCCTCAAACAATATCAAGCGTATATTATGATAGTAATGGGGGCTAAAATGAAAGTAGACTTAGATGGCATCGGGCCCAATTCATTCATGTCAGATTGCATCAGGCCCAATTCATTCATGTCAGATAGCCTCGGGCCAAATTCATTGATGTTAGATGGCCTTGGGCCCAATTTATTCATTGGTATAACAAATACTTGTTCACAATTCAAATTAACATATCCATGAAACTTATATAGAAGTAAGCATTTAGAAAGTAGCATACTTGAAAATATTTTTACTAAGGTATTACTCACAGTGTTCTGCCGATGGATTTGCCCTTGCGATTAACCCTACACATTTCTTAACATATTGGGTCACAAGCGATTCAATCTGTTCTTAGTTTGTTTATTTCTCTTAGGCCTCTTTCTTATCCCTTTAGTTCATTTACAATGTTCAATGTATGCCTAAGAGTGCTTAGAAATGAAGAGAATGGAAAATGAAACATAAAACGACTTTTCAAAATTTCTGAAATAGAGCCCTCCACTCGAGCGCAGCTTTGGTCGCTCGAGTGGCCTGTAAAACTCTGTAAAATTACTGGTTGCACGCATTATACGCTCGAGCAAGACTTCTGACGCTCAAGCGAGGAGTCTTGCAAAACAGGGTTCGCTCAAGCACAAGGTTTGCCGCTCGAGCTACCGTGCAATTTCTGTAAAAGTTATGGGAGCTTGACTTTCATGCTCGAGCGACACTTTCCTCGCTCGAGATGATAGGTCAAATTCTGGGTTTTCCAGCAAGCTATTTCAGCTTCAAAACACAACCCCAAAGGCTCCAAAGCTTGCAAATTGATGACAAAAACAGAGAAAAACCTTGTGTAACATAAAAACTTAGATAATTTGAAATCAATTGTTCCAAAATCATGGTCCATTCCTCAAATTTCCCAAATCATTTCAAGTTCTTCAAAGCTCATGCAATCAAGTTACATACCCTCATGAATCAAGCATGCATGTAACTCATTGATTGTAATTCCATTTCAAATGGTACAAATGATGCTTATAATCATGAAGCTCAACAAAACTATGCTTTCATGTATGATTTGGTACTCAAATTTTCATGTTTCATGCTCAAATGAACATAATCACAGTGAATGTAAACATGCATGTATATACAACTCAAATTTCATTACATTCAACTTAATTCTTGTTCTTAGTCACATATCATGCTTGGATTCACTTAGTTATAAATTTAAACTCATGAATTTGAGCTCAATTACTCACATAGGAGCTTCAACTCTTCCAATTATAGCTAATTCTTGAGCTAATCCTCCTAGTTTCTTGAATTCACTTACAAATCCCCAAGGTTGAGCTCCATCTCTCTCTAATTTGGCTCACTCTCTCCCTCTAGAGTGTATTTTCAGATTCTTGAGGTCAAAACGAGCAGCCTAAGTGTGTTTAACCCATATATATACCAAGTGATTAATTTAAAGTAATCCATCTCAATTAAGATTAACCAATTGCACATAATTTAATAAATTTAATCTAATTATTTTGATCCGAATTGATTTTTAATTAAATTTTACTGTAGGCTCTAAAAATCATGCTAAGTGCAAAAACACAATCAATTTCAGTTTCTGTTGCCTCTACGACCTTTAATTAAATTTTATAGCAGCAAATCAAATAAATTTTTCTACGGTGAACAGATAGAAATTCAAAAACACATATAATCATTTAAATGGCACTCAAAATCATATCAAGCACATAATTACAATCATAAATAAGATTAATTAACATAACACAGGACAGGGTTATCACAACAACAGGCTTAGTTTCCTAGATGCATACTGTGGTTATCACCAGATCGTCATGCACGAGCTTGACCGGGAGATTGCTTCTCTTACAACACCAAGGGGGTTATTTTGCCACAAAGTTATACCCTTCGGGTTAAAGAATGCTAGAGCAACTTTTTAGAGGATGGTTAGCAAGATGTTCGCCCTGTTTCTTGGCCAGACAATGGAGCATACATTGATGACATAGTGGTCAAAAGTAAGAAAGAGGCCGACCACTTGACCAATCTAGTGAAAATGTTCATGATCCTTAAGCGATGCCAGCTGCGCCTCAATGCATCGAAGTGTGCCTTCGGCGTGGGATCGGGGAAGTTCTTGGGTTTCTTGGTGACTAATAGAGAAATTGAAGCTGATCCCTCTCAAATCAAAGCTATACAAGAGTTGAAATAGCCGAATTCGACAAATGACATGCAACATCTCACCGGAATGACAACCGCGTTTAACAGATTTATAAACTGGTCATCTGATCATTGTCGCCCTTTCTTCTAAGCCTTAAAATCAAAGTTTTCGTGGATGAAGAATGGTGGTGTTTGGGAAGTTTGGGACTTGGGTTTTTTTTTTTTTTTTCACAAAAAGACAAACCTTTTGCAAAATCAAAAAAAACACATCCAAACAAAATATCACATTGAACCCCATAATCATTTCATTTTTTCTCTCACAAATATCATATCCAACCACAAAAAAATCAAACTATCTTCCCAAACACAAAAAAAACTTTCTCCAATAATATTCTACAACTAAAAAAATCTATATAAAAACCCACTTCCCAAACACCCACAATGTGACAGAGCATTGGTTGAGGTAAAGATATACCTATCCTTTGCTTCACTCCTTGTCACACCAAAGCAAGGTGAAGAACTCTACCTCTATCTGGCCGTTTCTCAACATGCCATTAGTGCGGTACTTGTTAGGATGGAAGGCATACAACATCTACTGATCTTCTATGTGAGCAAAACCTTACTCCTTGCAAAATCGAGATTCCTGCCGCTCAAGAAACTTGCCTTAGCACTGATGATGGCCTCCAGGAAGTTGGCACATTATTTTCATGCGCACATGATTGTTGTACTAACAGAATTTCAGTTAAAAGCCTTGTTTGAAAGGGCCAATTTCTCCGGTTGCATATTGAAATGGGCGGTTGAGTTGGGACAATTTGATATCAAGTTCCAACCTTGAACCGCCATCAAGGCCCAAGCATTGGCTTACTTCGTTGCAGAATTTTTTTTCCAGGAACTCACCTGGTTTGCCCGGTGGATCTTACCAACGAACCGAGCAAATGGAGATAGGCACTGCGAAAATTGCACGGCCAACTCCCTCTCCAATCCACTTCAACCCTCTTAACAAGACAAACATAGAAAGCGATGCAGAAATTACGAGCCAAACCACGAATCCATCACCCGAAGGACAACCACAACCTAGTAATGTATTCATGGGTTTGGAAATAACAGAACACTCTGTTGAGCCCAACACCGCATCACCAAGGGGGGATGAAGCCTTGCAAGTTGAAATCGACAACGGCGCGCTTGAAGCAGAAATAGCGGAGCAACCGAGAACACTTGGTCCTTCATAACTCTCAGGACCCTACAAAATGCTAGAAGCTTTTTATCGGCGAGATGTGGAAACTTTTCGTTAATGGCACTTCAAACAGACATGGTGTCGGGTTGGGTGTGGTTTTAATCTCTCCAGACAGATTGACCATTTGGATTCCCTGTGTCAAACAATGAAGCAGAGTACGAAGCGTTGCTAGTTGGGCTTAAAAGTGCACTCTAATTGAAAGCATCTGAGCTAATGGTTTATAACGATTCCCAACTCATTGTAAACTAAGTGTCTGGAGAGTATAAAGCTAAGGATAGTAGGATGGCCAAGTAACAGACCTTGGTGAGAGAGTAAATCAAGAAATTTCAAACAATACGAGTTCAACAAATCGACCAAGAAGACAACAGCCGGGCAGATGAATTAGCCGAGTTAGCCTTCATGGCTGACAAATCAACTCCTAGCCCTCTCCTGATTGAATTTCTCCCAAGTCCCAGCATCGAAGAACCAGAAAAGGTGGAAGTCTTATGCGGTGAGTTAGGCCCTTCGTGGATGGATCCTATTATAAGTTTCTTGAAAGACAGAGCTCTGTTGACTGACAAAAAAGAAGCAAACAAAATCTTGGTTAAATCTGAGCAGTTTTGGCTTTCCCCGTCTGGCGCTTTGTATAAGAAGTCTTTCATGGGACCTTACTTGAAATGCGTCCATCTAGGCAAAGTTGAAGCCTTTCTATTTGAAATCCATGAAGGAATGTGTGGAAGCTACATTGGAGAAAGATCTCTGACCTATTGCACTATTTCACAAGGGTATTGGTGGCCATGTATGTAGGCCGACGCCCAAAAGTATGTGAAGAAATGCGAAAAGTGTCAGAAATTTGCATACCAGATTCATCAACCGACGAGAGAACTTCTTCCTTTCATAAGTCTTTGGCCGTCCGCAATGTGGGGTCTTGACATAGTGGGACCAGTCCCGACTGCCCCAAGCTACCGCAAGTTCTTCATAGTCGTGACAGATTACTTCACCAAATGGGTAGAAGCTGAGCCCCTGGCGAACATCAAGGAGAGAGATGTAAAGAAATTTGTTTGGCAGAATGTTATCACGTGGTTTGGGGTCTCCAAAGCTTTAATATCCAACAACAGCACCTAGTTTGATGGAAAGTTGTTCAGAGGATTCTACGAAGAATCGAAAATAGAATTTTACAATTCAACGTCAGTCTACCCCCAATTGAATGGCCAAGTCGAAGCTTCAAACAAGACTATTCTTGACAGTTTGAAGAAACGGTTAGAGAAGGCAAAGAAAAAGTGGACCGAAGAATGCCCGAATGTCCTCTAGGCTTACCGAACAACACCTAGACGCTCAACAGGGAAAACGCTTTTTGCCTTAGCATATGGCATGGAAGCAGTCATCCCACTGGAGATTGGCATGCCCACTATTCGAAATGAAAACTTTGAGCTGGACTTAAACACAGAAGTAATCGCTCTGGAGTTAAACCTTGCCGAAGAATAAGGGAAAAGGCATTGATCCATATCGTGGCATACTAACAAGAACTGTCCAAGAAATACAACAAAACAGTTCATCCCAGACAGTTCAAGATTGGGGATTGGGTCTTGCATAAAGTAATGAGTAATACTCTGGTGTCGGGCGAAGGAAAACTAGGGGCAAATTAGGAGGGACCCTACAAGATAACTGGCTTGGCAGGCAAATGAGCATACCATCTAGAGGATTTAGATGGTAAAGTCATACCCCGGCCTTGGAACATAGCAAATTTGAAGTTGTATTACTTTTAATTTAGCTTTTCAATGTACACCATTCGTTTTGCGATGTAATTTTTTCAATCTTGTTAAAAACATATATGTAATGAACACAAAGGTTTGGTTTACTTGGAGAACTGCAGCATTTCTTTTAATTTTCTTATGGATTGTAATAGTCAAGGGGCAAAATAGCTCCCGAACTTTCCGCCGAGATGCTTTGTGCCCGACTAGGAGAATTGATGAATTGTTCAACTCCTACCTTTTAGCCGAGATGATTTTGCCCTGCTAAAAGAATTAATGAATTGTTCAACTCCCATATTCTAGCCTAGATGATTTTTCCCGACTAAAATAGTTGATGAATTGTTCAACTCCCGCCTTCTAGCCGAGATGATTTTGCCTGGCCAAAAGAGTTGATGTTTCATTTATGCTGCGATAATATTGCACAGTTTGAAGTTAGACAGAGAAATGCATTACAAGATTGCAAGTAACAAAAGGTTGTAAAGTTTCCATTGATTAAAATTGCAAGTACAAAAGTTTGGGCAAGTAGCCCGGCTACAAAGTTCAAAGTTCAAAAGAAAATACAATAAAAAACAAAGTTAAACAAGAGGAGAAAGATCAGCAAATTTGTTTCCAGCTCTAGTCACGATGTCCTCCAAATCGACCACAGAGGTCCTTTCATCACCACAATGCTCTAACTGGGCGGTCCCCTCTTGCTCGGCCACTACCTCGACGTCTTCCTCAATGTCATCTCTCTTAGTCTCCTCTCCTTACAAGGCATTGATGACCTTGTTAGCATATTGGACCATGTAGTCCGGCAGGAAGGAGGGAGGAGAGGTAAATACCTTGGTAGAAGGGCCTTGACCGAGTTTTTCACAAGCAGCTTTCTAGCTAGACTGAAAGAAGATGTTCTTGGTGGTATTGACTTGCTTGGTGTAACTTTCTTTGGCATCCTTGAAGCTGCGGTTCTTAGCAGCCTTCTCTGCCTTGTCCTTCTTATTCTTCAACTCCTCTAACTTAGTGTACAATGAATCCATTTCTTGTTCGGCGTTACTGAGCTAGCCTAGGATTTTGGCGTTGTCAGCATTGGCTATCTCGAGTAAAGCTGTAGCTCGCGCTAACTCAGCTTCTATATGCTTCCCTACTACCGTGAGGTCAACCACCTTCTGTCGTGATCTGATGACTCGGTCCATAACAATGTGGGTCTTTTAGATCGCTTACAAGGGAACAATAAAATGTGAGATTGAGCAAATAAATCAAGCCGAATAAACAGTTGAAGTTTTTGAAAAAACTTACCTTTGTCATGGATTTCGCCGTGGACTTAACCATTCGGGTGTCTGGTACGTGCTCAGTCCCAACCATATCTTCTGGCAAAAGTAAAGACTTGGAAAGATCAAAAGTAAGGAGATGTTCCTTATCTCCTTTCACAGAAGCATCAGCCGAGATGAGTTTACCCCAACACTTCAACTTTGATTGCCAGACAGAAGCCGACTCAACCTCAGTCGTCGCATACTCGATATTGAGCTCAGTCTCTAGCTCAACTGAAGGATAAGCCAAGTGGGCCCTCTTACCAACCCGACGAGGTTCAAAGTTCAAAAGAAAATACAATCAAAAACAAAGTTAAACAAGAGGAGAAAGATCAGCAAATTTGTTTCCAGCTCTAGTCACGATGTCCTCCAAATCGACCACAGAGGTCCTTTCATCACCACAGTGCTCTAACTGGGCGGTCCCCTCTTGCTCTGCCACTACCTCGACCTCTTCCTCAATGTCATCTCTCTTAGTCTCCTCTCCTTACAAGGTGTTGAAGACCTCGTTAGCATATTGGACTATGTAGTCCGGCAGGAAGGAGGGAAGAGAGGTAAATACCTTGGTAGAAGGGCCTTGACCGAGTTTTTCACAAGCAGCTTTCTAGCTAGACTGAAAGAAGATGTTCTTGGTGGTATTGACTTGCTTGGTATAACTTTCTTTGGCATCCTTGAAGCTGCGGTTCTTAGCAGCCTTCTCTGCCTCGTCCTTCTTATTCTTCAACTCCTCTAGCTTAGTGTACAATGAATCCATTTCTTGTTCGGCGTTACTGAGCTAGCATAGGAGTTTGGCGTTGTCAGCATTGGCTATCTCGAGTGAAGCTGTAGCTCGCCCTAACTCGGCTTCTATATGTTTCCCTACTGCCGTGAGGTTAGCCACCTTCGGCCGTGATCTGATGACTCGGTCCATAACAATGTGGGTCTTTTAGATCGCCTACAAGAGAACAATAAAATGTGAGACTGAGCAAATAAATCAAGCCGAATAAACAGTTGAAGTTTTTGAAAAAACTTACCTTTGTCATGGATTTCGCCGTGGACTTAACCATTCGGGTGTCTAGTACGTGCTTAGTCCTAACCATATCTTCTGGAAAAAATAAAGACTTGGAAAGATCAAAAGTAAGGAGATGTTCCTTATCTCCTTTCACAGAAGCATCAGCCGAGATGAGTTTACCCCGACACTTCAACTTTGATTGCCAGACAGAAGCCGACTCAACCTCAGTCGTCACATACTCGATATTGAGCTCAGCCTCTAGCTCAACTGAAGGATAAGCCAAGTGGGCCCTCTTACCAACCCGACAAGATTCTGTGCTCGTTTGAGCAACAGCAAAGGCAAAAGCTAGCATGGTCTCAAAACTTTGACCAGCTGGTGGCGGGGGTTGTGGGTCAGTAGGTAGCATGGTGGAGGTAGTCGTGATGAGATTCTTAATCTGGCTTCACTTCGCCATCTCTTTCTTTTTGATTAGTTGGATTAGTGGGACGTCTGGAAGTGTTGGGTTTGGGGGTGGAGTTGGCGCTGGCAGAAAAATTGTAAATTTAGTCTTACGCTTGGTTGAGTAGTGGTGCTCAGCACGTATCCAAGAAGAGTGTGATAATCCCAGTACTTGTATCTCAGTACGGCCCTAACCGCTTCTTTGTTTGGACGGGAATAGTTCACTTGTAGATCGGTGATAGCTACAAAAAGGACAGTGTTAGCTCGGTAGAAATGAATATTTTCAAAGTCAACTGGTCAGGAAGCTCGACTTACTTGTTGAGCTAAAGTTTTTGCTTATGAACCAACTGGGCACATCGGCAGTCTCATCATTGCCCGACACCCAAAAGAAGTCGTCATCGTGCATATCTTTGTTCGGCGTGCCGGTTACTAAACATTCTCGGCCAAGCCTAATCTTCAAATAATAATTGAAGCTGTTACTTGTACGACCGAGCGTATACTGGCGAAGGATCTCGGCTAGGCCTAATTGCAATCCTTACCAATGGTTTAACTCGGCCACTTCATTTATTATTCTATATGTATTAGTAGAAACTTGAGTGGGAGCCGGCCCTATCCTCCACAAGAATTCACAGATCAAGAGTTATACCGGAAAGCGAAGCCCTCCCTCAATGATAGACAGCACGGTGAAGGGGCAAGAATCCAACCTGACCCATGGAGTGGTGTCTTCCTCACCGAGCTCTAAATGAACGTCTGTCGGGATACCATACTCCTCTTGGAACACGGTCGAACCTTCCGACGATTCTACTTGGTGGCGGTAACGCCCCATTGAGCCCGGTGTGGCTTGCTCAGCAAAATGTGTTTACCAAAGATATCGGCTGTTTGGTCTTTGAGAGCCCTTATGTTGTTGTGCCTGGTCTCCTAGGATTCTACAGTGTGAAAAATGAAGTGTAAAAGCCAGCCTGGTCTCTTAAGCTCGGTCAGTTAAGCTTGATTTAAGCTCGGTCGTTCTAAATGAGCGACAGCACGGTAGCAATTGCAAGTGGACCTGAGCTCAATCGCGTAAGCGAGCTAGATTGTAGCTCAGTCACACGACCTTCTGCGTGAAGTAGCAGCTTGGTCCTCTACTTGGGTTCCATAAACAGAATATTTGCCAGGTCAACTTATGTTTTCGAATAAAAAAGACACTTTTTGCCCGATCCAGCCCAAGTCTTCCCCTGTGCATCTCAGAAGATGATGAACAGTGGTCGAAAATAAGAAATGCATGGGTTTTTCAATGCCAATGTGTGACAACCCCACCACGTCTAATAATTTGTATTTAATTAATTAAGGAGATTTGAATTTTAATTGCCCATTATTCTAATTTAATTTGGGATTTATGAAAATTGTAGAGACTGATTCGTATATGACTTTATTGGGGATTTATTTTGGAATTAGAAATTGAAAGCTTAAGTGGCTCAAGTGGCTCAAGAGAGTATAATTGGTGACTTGAATTATTTTAATTTTGAGTATCGGACCATATGAGAGTTTAATTAAATATTTAATTCAGTTTAGTAAAAATTTAGATTCGATTAATTGGGTCCGAATTGGAATTCATTAAGTTATGGGGATTGGGAATTAAGATTATTATGAATTAAATTTATCTATGAGGTGTTCAGTTTGAGTATGTAAATTATTGATGGAGATTTTGAGTTTGATTTGAAATTGAAGGCATTAAAGATTTGGGAAACTAAAATTGATGATGGTAATAAATTTAATTTGATATTTGAAGCTTTTTGGGAGTTTGATTAAAAAGCTGATTCAGATTAATAAATTTTAAATAAATTAATTAGGCCTTAAAGGAAGTCAAATTAGACACTTAAATTATGTGTGATTTGTGATTAGATATGATTAATTGAGTTAATTAGCATGAGAATTATACATAACTAATTAAAATTTAGAGATGATTAATTAAACTAATGGATAATTATGTATTAAGTTTATGATTCATGTTTTTTGGAAATACTCTTCTGATCCTGGGGGACGCTCGTGATCTACCGATAGGCACCTGAAAGGAAGTAAACACTCCGGTCGGGGGTGCCGGAATTAGCACTCTGACGGACAAGTCAGTCTCTCGTTCTAGATTACTTGTATTCTAAGTTAAACACCACAATTATCACATACCTTTCTTAGTCTGCTATTCCTTTATTTATACTCGTTCTCTGGGCCTTGGGGCCAGGTCCACTTTTCGCTCATTATGTTCATATTTACCCGGCTCCACAGCTCAATACCTATTCGGCAGATTTTGTAATAAACCAATCTTCACTCGGCCCCTTGCTTAATCGACTATCTAGCCGAATAAGGTTGGGTCTGAGTTTCCGTGGCAATGGCCGAATGTTTAGAATCTTGATTTTTCAATGTTCGACTCTCCGGAATCTCTACGACTTCCAATATTCAGCCCCCACAATTGCCCCTCCAAGCACTCCTCCAGTGGCAATTGGCTGGAGTGTTTGGCTTTGAACTCGAAGAGTCAGAGCCAAAATTCGGCGGCTGATCGTATTCCAACGTGAATGTCTGTCCACACGCTTCTTGGTTATCATTTCAACTTCCCGCCTCTTCGTACACTCTCATTTATTGTGATTTAAAATTTCGACATCTTTTCAAATAGATACACGCTTTTAGACGCCCGTCGCTGGATTGCCTTCCGAACTTCCTCTGCGACCTCCTACTCTTCTCTACCTCTTTCGCCACTTATAAGTTCTCTCATTCTTTGCTTATATTTTTGGCTTAGCATAATCATATTGGCTGGGGAGAATGGCGAAACATTTAAAAGATCTCCTCTCACCGGATCAAATTTCTGGCTTTCGACGCCATTTTTCCATCCCCGATGACGTCCGTCTGTCTTTTGTGGCAAACGGCACCCTTGATATGGAGAGGGTTAATGAAAACACCATCGTCTTCCCTCTTCTATCAATCGCAGAGGGCGGGGTCTGTTTCCCCTTTCACCCACTCCTTAGGGCCATGCTTTGCCATTGGGAGTTAATCCCTTCACAGCCCAACGTTAATTTCTTTAGGGTTATGATGGGGATTGTCGCACTAAACCACCGCCTTGGGCTTAACCTTGGCATCCCCGCTATTCGGCATTGCTACGCCTTGGCCAAATCTTCTGGTCGGCACGGGCGTTATTTCCTTAGAGCCAAAGACACCGACCATCAACTAGTGACTATGCTTTCCAGCTCTGGGAAGCGAGTCGATGATGTTATGGTCGTCGTCCAAGGAAACTGGGAATTTGGCGAAGGCGAGGATCGCCTTGATCGTATTCCTAGATGGAGGGGCGAACCAGGTGGCCTAGTATCATCTTTTATTCATTTGTTAAATTAAAAAACTTCGTTTTTGGGGCCTTATGATTTTGCTTTTGTAGGGAACGATTTGAAGAAAATCTTAACCTTAACTGACGACGCCGTCCTTTTAGAAATCAAGATTGCGCTCAAGTACTTCGGCCGACGGAGTCTTCAGAAGCAGGGGAGGGCGGCCCACGTTCTGCTCCGCTACGAGCCGACTTATATGACCTTTTCGACGGCGGAAAATATCCCAATTCCGATCGGTGAGAAGTTTCTTGTCGCCCGTATCTTGACTGACTTCAAAAATTTGAGGCAAGTCGGCTGCGAGGAATCAGATTTGGAGCAACCGGAAGTAGCTGAGGCCGCCGAATCAGACGAAGCCAAAACAGAGGTTGACGAGGCTTTGAAATTAGCATTTGAGGAAGCCGGCCTCAATTCAGCTGATAATCCGACCACTTCGAGTCCAGAGGACCGTCCAGTTGACGATATTTGTCAGGGTCTGGAGGATCTTCCCGGCACGTACCTAGAAGATATGGCTGGGCTGAGCCTTACTAAGCTTGCCAAGAAAGCGAACGCGGAAAGGCTAGCTGCGCGGCGGAGGGCGGAGGAGATTCGGGCTGCCGAATCTCAGTCTCAGTCACAGTCCTCCCTACCCCTTATTGAGGAAGTAACGGCAAAAGAAGAAAGCACCGAAACGGAACCCTTGGTGCAGGCTAGTGTAGAAGCTGAGCAAAGGGTGGAGAAGCGCCCTGCCGATGCCGAGGCCGGCTCAGAAGAAGATCGCGCCGACAAATGGCCTCGTTTGGAGGAATCGGATGTGATTGTACCTTTTGTTATTCAGCCGAAGATAAAAAAATACGCCGATCTTCTCTGATGCTTTGGTGATCAAAGATCCAGCGGTTGCACTTAGTTTGGCGACGTCCGTTTCACTGCCTGCTAATAAGGCGACTTTTCAAGCAGAGCCAGATCTGGTTGCAATTGCGTTAGCCGCGCAATCAGCTCTTTTGGTACATATCTTGACTCTGTCTTTTCTTCTTACACATTATTTTGGTTTTAACTTCCTGTTTTGCAGACCGTCGGAAGGATAGCCGATATGGGCCGTCGCTATCATGATGCCGTGGAGCAGATTGGCCGTTCACAAGCGAAGGTTGAGGGCCAAAGGAGTAGGGCGCAGATCGAGGGAGCTCGTGCCGAGGCCGAGTTGGAGAGAGCCCGTAATGCTGAGGATTTGAGATCGGTCGCCGAAGATAGGGCAAATGCGAGCGACGCCGCTCTTAAATTGGCCCAGGAGGCGAATTCTAAATTGAGGCTGAGTTGGAAGAGATGAAGGCTTCGAAAGAAACAGCTGACCTGAAGGCTTCCAGCGCATTTGATGCCGGGAAAAAATCTGCTTATGATGAATACGTAGACGAAGTCCCCAAGTTTGAGAATCGGTGCTTTAAACACGGTTGGCTCAAAGCCCTTGCTGCCGCTAATGTGTCTTTTGCTGCGCCAATTCCATATAAACAAGTGAATGTTGAGCCGCTGGAGTCTGATTCTGATGGCTAATTTCAAAGGCGCTTGTTTTTTTGTTGTAGGATTTGCGTGTATTTTTCAGCTTTTTACAGTTTTTTGCTTAGTAATTTTCATATGTAAAATGGTTACAATTTGTGCCCAATTTACTTAATGAAAATTCATTTTGTACCTCATTGTTACTGATGAGTGGAATTGCTTTGGGTCAATTATTGTATAATTGCCGACTAAATGATTAGGACGTTTTAAAAGCCAAAAATTGGTGAATGAACTGGCTGCGGCACATATCGATCGGCATGAGGTCAGGGTACGCGGCCGGCTAGATTAATAAATCTGCCCTTGCCCCAGCCAGTGCATGAACTTTGAAGGCATTGATCAAAAATTGCCATTTAGATAATTAGGCCGTTATAAAAGCCAAAAATTGAATGAACTGGCTGCGGCACATATCGATCGGCATGAGGCCAGGGTACGCAGCCTGCTAGATTAATAAATTTGTCCTTGCCCCAGCCAGTGCATGAACATCGAAGGCATTGATCAAAAATTATTGTTTAGATGGTCAGGCCATTTTAAAAGCCAAAAACTGAATGAACTGGCTGCGGCATATATCGATAGGCATGAGGCAAGGGTACACGGCCGACTAGATTAATAAATCTGCCCTTGCCCCAGCTAGTGCATGAACGTCAAAGGCATTGATCAAAAATTGCCATTTAGATGGCTAGGCCATTTTAAAAGCCAAAAATTAAATGAATGAACGGGCTGTGGCACATATCGATCGGCATGAGGCCAGGGTACGCGGCCGGCTAGATTAATAAATTTGCTCTTGCCCCAGCCAGTGCATGAACTTCAAAGGCATTGATCAAAAATTGCCGTTTAGATAGTTAGTTTGGAGAGTAGCGTTAATGAAACTGCCTCGGGGGCGCTGCAAGTATTACAAATAAATGGGGGTGGCTGTTTGCGCTAGTAACTTCGCTTACTGTGGTTTCAAGGAAACTTATCGCGAATGACAAATAGAGTTTTCTTCAACAGCAGAGGCGAAGGTCGAACTTTGGCTGAGCTTGATACTGCGATGAATTGCGGCAGAGAAGCCACTCGTGCGGGAAGTGGGGCGTCCAAAGAACGGGAAAAACGTCAGCCTCCATGTCGTCGAAGCAAATCACCCCGAAAGGAGAAACAGCAACGGGGAAGCTCTCTGCGACCGCGACCACTGAGTTTTACAATTTTCGTGGGGAACAAACCGATGACGGAGGCGGACTCCATTATCAGGGACGCAGTGGTGGTGGTCGAATTTGCTCGACAAATTTTTCCACCAGAGGTGCAGCAGTCGATGGTTGGCTGACAAGATTTTGACGTCTTTTGAGAGGGAATCCACGGGGCGGTGAAGGGGCTGTACACCACTTATGAAGTCGGCATGCGCCTGCGGGCCGCGCGGCGGGAGATAAAGAAGATGGACGAAAGGGTCCACAGTTCGAAGGTTCGGGCGGAGAAAGCCGAGCGCGAACTTAATGAGCTTAGGATGGCTAAAACCGCCGAGCTGCACGTGGCGGGCCAATCTAATCCAATCGTGGACGAAAGGGTGACCCAACGGCTATTGAGTCATGCCATTGCCGATCGAGACACGGCTAGCATGTTTGCCATAGAAAATGCGAGATCCAAAGGTTATGAGCAAGGCTTTCATGCGGGCCGGAAGGTTGGGATCGACAAAATGAAGGAGAAGCTTGCAGAGGACGTCTACCGATGCGAGAATCGGGGATTTAAGCACGGTTGGATCGCGACACTTCAGGCCGCAGAGGCTCTTTAAGCAAAGGGTGTCGATTTGGCGTTGTCGCGGTACCGACGCAATCATTTTCCCTTTTTCGCCTTTGAGGTCGAAAAGAGCGACGATGAAGGAGAGGCCGCATAAAAATACTTATTGTAATGTTCAAGCGCGGATTGCGCCGAAAATTATGTAATTACTTTTCAGATGAATAAGATGCTATGTTGTTAATATTCCTATTGCCTTATAATCACTTGTCAAATTGCGTAATTATGCAATTCTTTGGCATATATATGTTTGCATGTTTTATGCTTTGTTGGACAGAGATTGTTCGAACGGTTTTAGCCGGCTCGTCCTAATGGAGCACGTCACTAAATATTTATTCAGTATGCTCGTTACATTGCCCAAAAACGGTGTTGATAAGACTCCGAATCCGGCATTTTCTTTAGGTATTTATTCGGCTCTAGGCTCAGGCTTGGACGGCGTCATATGTCGAAGGGGCTCCGAATTCGGAGACTTTGAGTGGCCGATCGTGATATCCACGAAGGGCGCTTCGAATCTAGAGACTTTGATTGGCCGATCGTGATATCCACGAAGGGCGCTCCGAATCCGGAGGCTTTTATTGGCCGATCGTGATATCCACAAAGGGCGCTCCGTATCCGGAGGCTTTCCGGCCCGACGGCGTCATGCGCCGAAGGGGCTTCGAATCCGGAGACTTTGAGTGGCCGATCGTGATATCCACGAAGGGCGCTCCGAATCCGGAAACTTTGATTGGTCGATCGTGATATCCACAAAGGGCACTCCGAATCCGGAGGCTTTTATTGGCCGATCGTGATATCCATGAAGGGCGCTCTGAATCCGAAGGCTTTTCCAGCCCAACGGCGTCATGTACCGAAGGGGCTCCGAATCCGGAGACTTTGAGTGGCCGATCGTGATATCCACGAAGGGCGCTCCGAGTCCAGAGGCTTTTCCGGCCCAACGGCTTCATGCGCCGACGGGGCTCCGAATCCGGAGACTTTGAGTGGCCGATTGTGATATCCATGAACGGCGCTCCGAATCCGGAGGCTTTTTCTGAACACTTTTAGAACAATTTTCGACTAGAATCCTCGTATTACAAAAGTGGAATTTGTACATGGCGAATCGTTTAACACTAAAATCATTCCCCACAGGTCGTGTTTAATGACAAAACTTTCACAAGTGGGTCGAGTTCCAAGGCCTTGGGAGACTCCTTCCTGTCATATCTTTCAGCCGATATGCCCCTGTTCCTGCGATAGAATCTATTTGATAGGGGTCGTCCCAGTTTGGACCAAGTTTTCCATCAGCCGGCTTCCTGTCGGTTGGAAGCACCTTCTTCAGGACCAATTCTCCTGGTGTGTAGCGGCGCAGCTGAACTCGTTAATTGTATGATTTCGCCAACTGTTGCTGGTACCGTGCCATGGACGCAAGGACGCGGTCTCTTCGTTCCTCGATTAGAATCAAACCTAAAGCCAGCATCATGTCGTTTCGGCCTGTATCAAAAACTTACGACTTGAGGGTCGGGAGGCCGATCTCCAAGGGTAAGATCGCCTGGTTGCCAAAGCATAAGGCAAACGGAGTTTCTCCAGTTGATCTCCTCGGCGTTGTTCGATGAGCCCACAATACACTCGGCAATTCTTCGACCCATTTGCCTTTAGCTTTCTCCAGCTTTTTCTTGATGCCGTCTAGGATAGATTTGTTCGAAGCTTTGGCCTGACCATTGCTTTAGGGATAAGCCGGAGTAGAAAAATACGGCCAGATACCATATTTGTCGCACAGTTCTCCGTAAACACCACAATCAAATTGAGTGCCGTTGTCTGAAATAAGGGCTTTTAGAATGCCGAATCGTGTTATGATGTTCCTCCACACAAAGTGTTTAACATCAACGTCTCGAATGTGTGTTAATGCCTCCGCTTCGACCCATTTTGTGAAGTAATCTGTTGTGATGATCAAGTATCGCTTATTCCTTGGGGCCCTCGGCAATGGTCCTACGATATCGAGCCCCCACTAGGCGAACGGCCAGGGACTGGTAATAGAGTTCAGCTCTTCTGCGGGCAAATGGGTTAGTGAGGAGAACTTATGGCACTGTTCACACTTTTTCGCATAACACTCAGCGTCAGCTCTCATTGTCGGCCAATAATACCCTTGCATTATAGCTCGATGGGCCAAAGAACGCCCGCCAGAATGGACACCACAACTGCCCTCATGTATCTCAGTCAGAAGCTCCTCGACTTTGCCTGGGTGCACGTATTCCAAATATGGACCAGAGAGGGATTTTTTATAGAGCCCTCCTTGCGGATCTAAGTAGTATCTCATTATGCGCTTTTTTCTTCTCCTCTGGGAGTTGGTCAAAAGACAGGAAAGCAGCAATGGGATCCATCCAACTTGGGGCAGATTCTATAACGTTAATCTGGACTTCCTCCGAAGGGCCAATGCTTGGCTCCGGGATGAAACCTACTTCGATAGTCCGTTTAATCTCTAAGTTGATGGCAGAGGCTAGGCAAGCCAAAGCGTCTGCATGAGTGTTCTGATCACGTGTTATCTGGTTCAACTCATGATGGTCGAATTTTGCCAACAAGTAATTGGCCGTTTTCATGTAGGCCGCCATGCTGTCATTCCTTGCCGCGTACTCCCCCTTTAGTTGGTTGATCACCAGTTTTGAATCACAAAACACAAGCAACCGCCGATCGCGAAGAACGTGCGCGTTCCATAAACCGATTAGGAGGGCTTCGTATTCGGCTTCGTTATTTGATGCTTCAAAGCCAAGCTTGATGGCCTGTTCAATTATTGCGCCGTCAGGAGACATGATGACAACTCCGGCTCCACAACCCCACTGATTGGATGACCCATCGCAATACAACTGCCAAGTATCCCCAACATAAATCCTCCAGTACGACTTCGGTCGAATTTCGTCAGGCTTGAAGTCAGCCAGGACACCAGTGAATTCAGCGACAAAGTCAGCAAGCACCTTCCCTTTGATTGAGGTTCTGGGTATAAATTGAATATCGTATTGGCTGAGTTCTAGAGCCCACTTTGAAATACGTCCAAAAGCTTCTGCACTGCGTAGTACAGACCGGAGGGGATAGTTTGTTAGCACCCCAATGCTATGACCCTGGAAGTAATGCATCAGTTTCCTCGCCGCCATGACTAGGGCTAGAATAAGCTTTTCCAGCGGAAGGTAGCGTGTTTCGGCATCAACCATTGCCTTTCTCACATAATAAACCGGCCGTTGTTCTCCCAGTTCTTTCTTTATCAGCACGGCGCTGACGGCCTGGTCAAAAACTGCTAGTTACATAATGAGCGGGTCACCAAGAGAAGGCGTTGCCAAGAGTAAGGCTGCAAATGAACCGAGCTGTTTGCGAACAGGCTCGAGCTCGGTTCAGTTGCTTAATAAACGAGCTTGAGCCAGAAATTTAGGCTCGTTTTATTAACGAGCTGAGCCCGAGCTTGGTAAGGCTCGGCTCGGTTGGGCTCGCCAGCCTGGTATATACATATATGTGTGTTGTGAAATTAGGGTTCAGTCCTCAGATTTGGAAGCTGCTGTGGCTTTCTCTCACCCAAAAAAAAACCTTGTTTCCATCCAAGCTTTTCCTGATTTGAATAAGTGTGAGAGATTTTGTCTCATCTCTATTTCAAGAAACGTTATTCTACAAGCTTTGTCTGCTACTCCTCCTTCCTTATTTTCTTATTTTTCATCTCTATTTCAAGAGATTTGGTCTCATCTCATCTCTCTCTGCAGACAAATTTTGGGGCTAGGGTCACAACATCGAATCGAACGAAGAACGCATCTCTATTTCAACGTTTTATTGTTTTGGTAAAGATTTGGGACTAGAAGATAAAATCTTCTCTTCAATCCTTTGTGGTAAGTTTCTATTCCTTACTTTTGTTCTTCAAGAATATTTGTTTTGAAATATTGTCTTCACTTAAGAAATTTGTAAAAATGATCTCTATGCATTATGATTATAATTTTATGAGTAAATTTAGAAATTAATGCATTATTAAAAAATTTACACATTATTAAACCAATCCCGTGCATAGTACGGGTTTACCACTAGTATATATATATATACATATGTGTTATGAAATTAGGGTTCAGTCCTCAGATTTGGAAGCTACTGTGGCTTTCTCTCACCCAAAAAGAAACCTTGTTTCCATCCAAGCTTTTCCTGATTCGAATAAGTGTGAGAGATTTGGTCTCATCTCTATTTCAAGAAACGCTATTCTACAAGCTTTGTCTGGTACTCCTCCTTCCTTGTTTTCTTATTTTTCATCTCTATTTCAAGAGATTTGGTCTCATCTCATCTCTCTTCGCAGACAAATTTTGGGGCTAGGGTCACAACATCGAATCGAACGAAGAACACATCTCTATTTCAACGTTTCATTGTTTTGGTAAAGATTTAGGACTAGAAGATAAAATCTTCTCTTCAATCCTTTGTGGTAAGTTTCTATTCCTTACTTTTGTTCTTCAATCTTAGAGTTAGTTTTCTTCTTCTTCTTCTTGAGATAGAACACACCTCTTTGAATCTAACAATGTTGGGATGCCTCTTTGAATATTTACATCAAAGCCTAAAAAACAGTTCGAGTCAAGGTTTGCTGACTGAGATTTGTGGTAGGAAAATATTTTATTTTTTAAATTTAATTAATGGGTATTTTTTTGACTTTGGACTGACTTATTACAAGCAGATTGAAATTGCTGAATATCTTTCTATAATAGTGTGAACATATTTTTCTGGGTAATTATTAATTTTGAATTATTTTGGGTGTTTATTTGTTTGTTAAATTTATTTCTGGTTGAAATTTTGAAAATGCATTGCAGTGATTAGATTTCGCATGATTGAAATTGCTGAACTTGTTTTTATGGATAACTGTACACTGTGAATATGTTTTTCTAATTCTCAACATGCTTTTTCAATTGAAGTAGTGAACATGTTATAATATATATTGTTTTAAAAGTAATGCTCTGATTATTTCATGTATTTAATTGTGACTCTAAAATGATGGTGCTGATGGTTGTGGTATATGTGTGTGGATAGTGGTAGTGATGGTGGTTTAATATTGTTTTGATGTTTTAAATTAATGAATGGAATGATCAATGGAGAAGAGAGGTGAAGGATGAAGAATTTACTCGACAGGTTGTTGCTCTGTTGTGGGCCATTTGGAAACAAGGAAACATTTCACTTTTTGACCACCCTTTCTTAAATTGCCATCAAACTAATGCTCTCGCACAAGATTTATTTTTTTCTTTTGATATGAGGAAGGGGGTACAAGAATCTAAAGAGAGTAATATCTCACTGGACTCAATCTTGAGTGCCTCATAATCCCATTTAAATCATTCATGTATTATGTTAAATTCTATTCCTCATGATGTGAAATTAAAAACTTTTGTATGTCTCATTATTATGATTGAAAAATATTATTCAGTATAGATGCAATGCCTGCAATTTCTTTGAACATGTCATTAATATGGAACATCTCCATATTAATGAAACATCATAGGTTTAGATATTATCTTATGAGCACCATCTTTGAACATGTTATAAAAATGGATCATAGAATGAGACATAAGGTAGACGAATGAATAAATTTTGTAAAATATTAATTTATGTATTTTTAGCAGAATTAAAAAAAGATTAAATTATGTTGTGAAATTGAGCACCATCTTTGAATAAGTCAGACCAAACTATACAAAAGTAACCAAACTTTAAAACAAAAGCACATTATATCACCACCTCTTTTTTTTTTTTTTCTTTTTCCTCTAATCTTTTTTTTTACAAAAAAAAAAAAAAAAGAGAAAAAAAGAAATGCCTATTGAAACTTTTAAAAGCACATATAGTTACATGTATATGTGTTATCAGTTTGAGGTTTTAAGTGTCATATAATCTTGTGTTATAGCTAAAGATGACTTCCTAGTTCCTAATAAGGCATGTATGAGTACTTTTGTAGTTGCTGACTCTGAATTTGGCCTTTGCATCAAATAGAAAAACCTTGTGTTGTCATACCCATACCAATTGTATTTTATTCTCTGAATGTTTTAGTTGTTGGGTTTGTATAGTCTGATTGGTATTGTATACCCCACGCAGTTGCATATTTAATTAGTTGAATTATACTCTCATTCATTTAAATCTCTTTTGTCGTGTGTCTTATTTGTAATTGATTTGGCCTTTGTATCAAATAGAAAAATTTTAAAAATCTGAATTTTAGTTTTCTTTCCTTTTGTAACAATATTAATTACATTTTTTAAGCCTCATATTTTGAAATTATTTCCCCCCTCCCTTCTAGATATGTCAAATAGACAACTTCATCTCACTTCTCAAGAACAAGATTCGTGTACACCATTTTCTTCATTCGAAGAGTCATCCGTTAGTCCACTCATGGATAATTCTATCAATGATGTTGTGAATGATGTTGATGATATGACTGAAATAGAGGACAATGAAAGAGACAATGAAGAAGCTGTAAATGACAAAAACCCATTTGAAAAGAAATCTAGAAAAAGGACATCCCAAGCTTGGAAAGAATTTACTGAAGTAGTCCTTCTAGATGGTACGAAGAAGGCTCAATGTCAATGGTGCAAAACACAATTTGCAATTCATGCAACTGGTGCTACAACTCAACTTCTGAGGCATTTGAAGAAAAATTGTGTGGCATGTAAACTTGCAGAAAAGAAGCAAAAGGTTTTATCATTTTCTACAATTGGATCCGATAATGTGACCAGTGCTTCTACCTTCACGTATGATCATGCGAAGGTAAGGGAAGCTGCTTCTCACATGATACTTTATCATGAGTATCCTTTTACGAAAATGGAGCATGTTTTGTTTAACAAGTTTATAAGGACCGCTACCCCATATTGGCAAAAGGTTAGTCGCACAACAGCAAAAAATGATTGCATATCAACCTATGACATTCAGAAGAAGAAGTTGAAAGCATTGATGAAAAACTTTTTCACGTTTGTTGTTGTGCACATATCCTCAATATCATGGTGCAATATGGCCTTAGTGAAATTGGAGATATTGTTGATGGTGTTCGTGAAGGTGTGAAGTATTTGGTTGCATCAGAAGCTTGTCTTCTTCAATTTAATGAAATTGTTAAGCAGTTGCAATTGCCTTCAAAGAAATTGATTTTGGATTGTCCTACATGATGGAATGGAGCATATATAATGATGGCTACTGCATTGGAGTTTAAAGATGTCTTCCTTAGGTACCAAGAGAGGGATTTGGGTTTTATTTATGTGCCTAGCCTTGAAGATTGGATAAAAGTTGAGAATGTGTGTCAATTTTTGGGTATTTTCAATGAAGTCACAAATATCATTTCTGGAAGTGACTATCCAACTTCTAATTTGTTCCTTACAGAGGTGTGGAGAATAAAAGAGATATTGAATGAGAAATCAGTGGATGATAATGAATACATTCGAGCTAGGGCTAGGCATAGGGTCATCCGACCTACCTAAACCGCCCTACTCGATCCGAACCGCACGCATGTGGCCGGTTTCGCAAACACATTAGTGTAGGGTGCGGTTTGGATTTTATATAAATTTCGGGTTGCGGGGGGGTTGCGGGTTTGAACCGCACCCACCCAACCCGCCCGCATTAAATTAATTTTTTTTTTCCTCTTTCAAATCTAACCGTCCATCTCTTCTCTCACTCACCATCTCACTCACCTTCTCACTCACCTATACTATAACAAACAAAACAAAAGAAAAAAAAAACCCTAATAATCTAATCGGCTCCTCTCTCACTCTCTCTCAGTCTCATCTCACTGTCTCTCTTTTTCACTCTCTTCTCGTTTCTGCACACACCGATCACTCTCTTTCTCATCTCATCTCATCGCACCGATCATCATCGCACAGCCGATCTACTTCATTCACAGGTGAACTCTCTCTCTCAATCTCTGTCTCTCTCTCTCCCGATCGTTGATTTTTTGTGGATGAACAACATAACTGATTTTTTTCATCTCTAATTTTTTTCATCTCCGATCTACTTCACAGGCTACTTCGCAGGTGATCTCTGATTTTTTTCATCATCGCACAGCCGATTTTTTTCATCGAACAGCCGATCTACTTCACAGGTGATCTCTCATCTCTGATTTTTTGTGGACGAACAGATCTGATTTTTTGTGGACCAAAACAGATCTGATTCTTTTTGTGTGTTGTGGGTTTGTTTTCTGCAAGGCTTTGTTTTTTGTCTAAACACCTTTGAATTCCTATTTCAGCAGCAAAGTGGTTACCTATGTTTTGTTTGTATGTTTTTTAGCTTTATTTCCAGTTATTCCACCTTATAAGTTTCCAGATAAGGTTTATTTGATTTTACTCTTTTTTCTTAATAATTTGTTTTTTTAAGTGAGAAAGGCAATAATAAACATGATGTTTTGATGTTCAATTGCATTTCTAAAATGATTTTTCAATTTTTTATACTTGAACATTGTATTTGATAGTTTCTGTTTCCACTTCAATTTAATTTTGGCGTTATATTTCCCCATGGTGATATGCATTTCTACTATATTGAGATGCAATATATAGACATTTGTTTATTTTTTCATTTCGTACTAACTATAATTGAAGATTAAAGTTTATATTTTTTCAATTTGTTTGTGTAGGGTTCATCAACCAAATGCATAGAATTAGAATTGGAATTTGTGAAAGTTGAATTGGATGTGATTCATGAAGATGAAGTTTGATATCTTAGAAGTATTTTAATTTTATTTCATGGGTTTGTATTGAATGAAGTTTAAGTTTGACAATAATTTTTTTTTTTTAATTGCGTTTTGGTTTTGGATGAATGTAACTTAATGAATTTTTATTTTTTTTTTGCATTTTGGATGAATGTAAGTTAATGAAGAACTACTCTTCTCTTTTTGGGGGGGGGAGGGGTTAGCAATGATGAATGTTGAATTTTTATGTAGGATTTTCTTATTTGGATTATGAATGATGAATGTAGGATATGATGAATGCAAGTTAATGATAGAATGTAGATTTTGAATGATTTGTTTAGGTTATGAATTGAATTTGTTGTGTTTTTTATTTTATAAGTTTTTTTTTATAAGTTTTAGCTTATTAATTATTAATGTTGGAGCATTTTAGAAAATATGAGAAAAAAGGTCCAAAATAAAGATTGACAAAATGGGAGAAAAAAAAGGTTTAAAAATAATTTTTTGGAAAAAAAGTTCAATCCGCAAACCGCCTGCAACTGCCCGCACACCCGTGAACCCTATCCGCACAAACCGCAAACCGCATTGTGGGCGATTGCGGGTTAATTTTTTCCTAAACCGCATAGATGCGGGCGGGTCCAAACCAAACCGCAAACCGTCCTAAACCGAGCCGCGGACACCTCTAATTTGAGCAATGACTTTGAAGTTGAAGGTAAAATTTGACAAGTATTGGGGTGAATGCAATTTATTAATGGCTATGGCTGTTGTTTTAGATCCACGATACAAAATGATGCTTATTGATTTTTGTTTTCCAATGATCTACTCAGAAGCTGAAGCTACTAGAAACATCTCTATGGTTCGTGAGGCTCTATATGAGCTTTACAATGAGTATGTTTTTATTCACACCTCATCAAATACTGAGAAATTTTTTTTGCACAACACACGAGCAACTGGTTCAAGTAGTTGTATGCAAGGTGTGGGAAAATTTGTTGTAACTGGAAAATCGAAATTTGAATCTTTCGTTAGAAAAGCTGACACCATTCAACATGTGAAATCTGACTTGGACATTTATTTAGAAGAAGGTGTTTATATTTGTAACGAAGATTCAGATTTCTGTTTTGATGCATTAGAGTGGTGGAAAGTGAATAATCTGAAGTTTCGTATATTGTCTAAAATGGCGTGTGATATATTATCGGTTCCTATCACTTCAGTAGCTTCGGAGTCTACATTTAGTGCTGGTGGTAGAGTCATTGATCCTTATCGTGCATCATTGTCAACAGAAACTGTCCAAATATTGTTATGTGGAGTTGATTGGGTACGTGCATTACATGGATTGAAAAAGACACCAGATGTAAGTATAATCTTTTATCCTATATAATTAAAGTCCCTTCTAATAATCAATTTATGTGAAAAGTAGAAAAAAAAAATAAATGAAATCAATTTAGAAGAAAAAATAAATGAAATCAAATATTTTTTGGCTTCTTTTCATAGGCTGGCGAGCCATCTTTTAAAGAGATTTTGCTGCCTTAATGGTTTCTTTCTTGTAATTACGACATGTTAACAAGGTATGTTTAATGTTTTTAATTTTTTTTCATTAAATGCAAGAGTTGTTCATGGTAATTATTTTAAGATTTTACACTAATATTAATCTTTATCAAATGAACCATATTTTTGAGAAGTGCAGGTGCAAATGAACCAGATTTTTGGAGCTTTATCAACAAAATTGAAGGAAACTTTTGGAACTTTTGGAGCTTGATTCAAGTGAAGACATCATTAGACAGTTTCAATTTTTCTTTTTGCTTACTAAGAGACACTTTAAAGATTCTTGTTCTTTTTTTTAAGTGATGTAATTTTATATATTGGAGTTGGGATATGGAAGTTCTATGTTTTGATTAGTTTAGTTTTAAAGTTTGAATGGTTTGTTTGCAGATTGCTATAATAGTTATTGCAATTGAATGGTCTGTTTGCAGATTGTGTTGTTTATGTTATTGATTTATTGTTCCATTAGGATGTTTTATTTGATTTTCAAGATTGACAAATTTTTTTGAGTTGCTGTTATTGATTTATTGTTGCATTAGGATGTATCAATTGTTACATTAGGATGTTTTATGTGATTTTCAAGATTGGCAGATTTGTTTAGGCTGATGTTATTGATTTATTGTTACATCAGGATGCTTTAATTGATTTTCAAGACTGGCATATTTGATTTTGGCTCTGTTCATTGCTTAATTTGTTTGTGTGTTCGAGCTCAAGCTCGTTCGTTTGTAAACGAGCTATGTTGAGCCGAGATCGAGCTTTATAAATATCTAGCGAGCCGAACTCGAGCGCAACTTTCATAAGTCGATTCGAGCCCGAGCTGAACCCGAACATTATCAAATTCTATTGAGCCGAGCCCGAGCTTCACAGAACTCAACTCGGCTCGGCTCGTTTGCAGCCCTAGCCAAGAGTGGTACTGAGCGGAGGTATGTCTTAAGGCCGTTGAAAGCGGCTTCGCATTCGGAGGACCATTCAAAAGCCTTGCCCTACCGTAGTGTATGAAAGAATTATCGGCAGCGATCTGTGGAACGGCTGATGAACCTGTTGAGCACGGCGGCCATCCCCATTAACTTTTGCACCTCTTTTACTGATCGGGGGGAGCTGAGCTCCAGGATTGCTGTGATCTGCCTTGGGTTAGCTTCGATTCCTCGGTGATTGACGATATATCCCAAGAATTTACCAGAGCCGATTCCAAAGGCACATTTGGAAGCGTTCAGCTTCATTCCATATTTGCATAGGATGCCGAATGTTTCTTCAAGATCGGCTATATGATTCTGCTTTACCTTTGACTTGACCACCACATCGTCAATGTACACTTCCATTGTGCGACCGAGTTGCTTTTTGAACATGGTGATGACTACTCTCTGGTAAGTTGCCTCGGCGTTCTTCAGTCCAAAAGGCATAACCTTATAGCAGTAGGTTCCTCTTGGGGTGAGGGATGCAGTTTTCTCCTGGTCCTCCAGATGCATGGCAATTTGATGGTAGCCTCTGTAAGCATCGAGGGAACTCATGCGTTGATGACGTACTGTAGCATCTACCAGTTGGTCAATCCTTGGGAGAGGAAAATAATCTTTGGGGCAAACTTTGTTTAGGTCCATGAAATCAACGCAGACTCGCCATGTACCGTTCTTCTTCTTCACAACTACAGTATTAGAGAGCCATGTGGGGTAGGTAACTTCCCTGATTGCCCCTGCATCAAGTAGCCGGTCAACCTCTTCAATCACGGCGGTAGTGTGCTCTGCGGCAGATCGCCGGCTTTTTTGAACGATCGGATTGCACTTAGGGTCAACATTCAAACGATGCTCAGAAACAGTTGGGTCGACGCTCGGCATTTCATATGGAGTCCATGCAAATACATCAAGATTATCGAATAGGAAGGATACTAGCTGCTGCCTGTCGGCTTGATTCAGGAAAGCGCCGACTATGAAGAATTTCTCTGGATTGCCGTCAATCTCAATTCGGTCTAAGTCTTTCGTGGCTTTCTCATTCGGGAGCTGCCCGACATCGTCAAGGCTTTCACGATCCGGCACCTCGATGGAGTTTACTTGCAAATCCTTTGGCGTCTTTCCAGAGAGGAGATAGCATACTTGTGCCGATTATTGGGAACCACGGATCTGCTCGATGTCGTATTCTGTCGAGAAGCGCAGAAGCTGATGATAGGTGCTCGAGACAGCCCGCATAGTATGCAACCAAGTTCACCCCATGATGAGATTATAAGGCGAAGGCAGCCTGACGACCAAGAATTCTACATCCACTGTTCAGGAGCCTGCTCGGACGGGTAGTATGATTTTTCCCAACGGATATTTTGGATTTGCATTGAAACCGAATAATGGATAAGGAGCCGGAGACAAGTCTAATTCGTTTAAGCCAAGTTTGATGAAGGTCTTGTAATACATAACCTCAGAAGTACTTCCCTGGTCTATGAGAACGCGCTCGATAGTAAATCGGTTGACACGTAGTTCAATGACCAGTGGATTAATGTGGGGGACTGTTATGCCGATAAGATCAGAATCGTCAAAGGTGATACTCGGAGCTTCATGCGACCGTTTCGCCGGCGTGAGTTGCTTCTAGGATGCAGGGAGTGTTTGAATTGTATGCACGACTGAGGGCGTTGGCAAGTTGTATATCATATGGATGACTGCAAACGAAGGTGATTCCCGCTGAAGTACAATTGGTCTGGTTACGCACGTTTGGGCATGGTGCTGGGGCTGAACATCTCGGACCAACTCCTGAAGGTCTTTCATGACACAGCTACTGTCACGATCGTGATCTTCGTGATATTCACACCGCTTATCCCTTCTTGTCGAGTCGGGAGGTGCCACCGCTTCTAATGGCCTGGTGTAGAACGAGGGGGCCCACTTTATATACGGACTTTCTCCGGAGAAACTAAAAACTTCAGATCGTCCATTCTTATTGGGATCTAGGGATAATAAGTCAGAGCTGCTATCGATGTCTTGAAGCCGGGCTCAAGGTCGTCGATCACCTGCTTTCAGAGGTCGCTCGGGATTTTGGGGCACGGCTTGTTTGGATTTTGCTACCTCCAAAGCCAAATCCTAACGGAGGCGCTCGTTCTCATCGATCAAGTTTTCCAACCTCTGCTCATTTTGCTTTACTTGCTCCATGATCGCTTGCATTGCCTCATGTTCTGGAGTTGAAGGTGAGGCGAAGTTCAAAACGCGTCTTGCTGGGAGAAGCTCCAGTCCGTGCGTATTTGTTGGAGTGAAAACGTCTACCTGCGTGTTTTCATAAGTGACTATTAGAGGATCTTCCGTCACGTCCGCCATGGATATGCTTGAGTATTCCCACAGACGGCGCCAGTTTTGGGGAAGTGGTTTTTGGAAATACTGTTTCGATCCTGAGGGACGCTCGTGAGCCACTGATAGGCACCTGAAATGAAGTAAACACTCCAGTCGGGGGTGCTGGAATTAGCACTCCGACGGACAAGTCAGTCTCTCGTTCTAGATTACTTATATTCTAAGTTAAACACCACAATTATCACATACCTTTCTCAGTCTGCTATTCTTTTATTTATACTCGTTCTCTGGGCCTTGGGGGTAGGTCCACTTTTCGCTCATTATGTTCAAATTTACCCGGCTCCACAGCTCAGTACCTATTCGGCATATTTTGTAATAAACCGATCTTCACTCGGCCCCTTACTTAATCGACTATCTATCCAAATAAGGTTGGGTTCGAGTTTCCGTGGCAATGGCCGAATGTTTAGAATTTTGATTCTTCAGTGTTCGACTCTCCGGAATCTCTATGCCTTCCAATATTCGGCCCCCACAATTCAAATTATAGAATTGTTTAGAAGGTGCAAGTGTGTACACGTGTTCTATTGTCAAGAATTGAGGTGCATGTGGATGTATATCTGATGAGTTCATGAGTGTTGGGTCATTCATTTGTTGTGCTGGAAAAACTTTGAGAGTCTAGAGAGAGGGAATGGGAAACCCAAAGGATTGAAGAAGTAGAGAAATCAAGGGAAACTCAAGAAATTGAAAGAAAATGAGAAGACCCAAGGGAAATCAACTATAATTTCTGAAATTAAAACTGAAGGTAAGAAAATTTATGCTCAATTTATATAGAATCTTTATCTTATACTTAAAATTAAGAAGAGTTTAAGATTACTTTATGGAATTTGTAAGAAATTGGGTTTTGAGTAAGAAATTGAGCTACGTGCATGTTCATGGAATATAATTTGTAGTTTCATCAATTTTGAGTTTGATTTTGAAAGTTATAGTTAAATTAAGCCTCATAACTTACATGCGCAATGAAGTGTTTAGGAATTGAGCCATGCAATTTCATATTTTGAAGAGAAGAACGAAGAATTTTAATAAAAATCAAGTTTATGGAAATTTGGAGTTAATCTTAAAATTAGATGAAGTTGTGATTTTATTATGAAAATTTAAAATTGGTTTGATTTTGAATTTTAATCCATGCATGTAATCTAATTTAAAATTGTTATTCAATTTAAATATATTTTGGAACATCTATGATCATAAATTAAGTATTTGGTTAAAGATGGAGTTAAGTTCAACTTCTAAGAAATTGATTTTGCTATAAAGAAAATGAATTAAATCTAAGTTTAGACAAATTAAGAAATGAATTATAATTTTACTTTGAGAATCAAGAATTGGTTTGATTTGATTTAAATTCCATACATGCAATTATTTTTTCTAAGAGATTTATAACTTTAATGTCATGTTTTGAAAATCAAGAGAACAAGAATTTGAAATCTTTGTATTAATGAATAAATAACTCAAGTTTTGACAAAATTGTTGAATTTAGGGAAATTGATTTCTAAGAGATCATGTAATAGTATTTTCCAAAGTATTTTCACGTTTTCAAATAAGCCATGCATGACTCCAAGTCTTGGAACAAAATTTGGAAACTAAATATGCAGGTTTGAAAATCCAGAAAATTTACAGACCGTTCCAACGACCAATTGGTGGCTCAAGCGAACCTACCTTTTGTTTGCTAGTCGCTCGAGCAACTAAATGTTGGCTCAAGCGTACTTTTGACCCGTCCAATATTTTTGCAGCAACACAATCTGCTCGAGAAACAAAGTGGTGGCTCGAGCAGTTAGGCTATTTGTAGTATGTTGTGAAAAGTCACACATTGTTTATATTTTCATCTCATCTCCTCCCAAAGCATTCTAGACATGATTTATGGCTCATTGAAGATTAATAAGCTAACAATCAATATAAATTAGTTAATTAAAGAATGAATCATTGATCTAGTAATTGTAATTGTTTAAGAAGCCAAGTAAGAAATCGGTCTATTGAAAAATGACTTAATAATAAAAGAATATGTGAAATAAGAACCTGGTTCATTTGAATAAGAAAGAATACATGTAGTAGAACTTCAGACTACTTAGACAGAAAAGACAAGAAAAGTTAAGTTTGACTAAGGAATTGATATTGCGTTTCAATGTGTATATGTTGTGTTTGTGTAGGTCACGTGCTATTGTCTGCCTGATTTATCTGATCTGTCTAATCTGTCTTATCTACTTCTGCAACTATCTGTGACTAATAACTTTATAAAGTTATGTTCAATGTTAAATATTTTTTGAACATTATGATATGAAATGATTAGTTTTTTGAAATGCAATGTTTTATATGAATGAATGATTGTCCAAGTTTTTGAAATGTATTCGTGGCATCCTTAGCATCCTATGATATGCATCCATTTATGGGTCATCGGAATGCCTTTATGGCCGTTCCTTTATAGGTCATCGAAAACATCACTGTGCACATGAGTCATCGGAATGCCTTTATGGTCGTCCCAATTATGGGTCATCGAATTTGCTAGCGCTAAAGGATGTACCACGTATGATTATTTGTGAATTTGATTTCTGAATACAAATATGGATATGAATTTGTTTTTGATTTGAGATTTGAATATGCATAAGACTCTGTTTCTGATATAAACTCTGATTTCTGACTCTATGATAGACATCATTCATTAAAACCCTTAACTTTGTTATTATTCACTAGGCTCCAGCTCACTATATTATTTATGTATATAGGTGATCAACTACGTGACCAGGCTTAGAGGTGTCTGCCTGGAATCTGTTTTTGTCAGCCAACTTATGTCCCTCCCATGGAGGTTTTGGATATGTCAAGTGGTTATGGCTATGTGATTAAAGTTTAAGTTTTGTTTTCTTGTTTGCTTAAACAAGTCTTTGTTTATTTTGTAAATAGGGCTAAGTCCCTTTTTGTCTAATCTGTATATATATGATGACATAAAGATGATGTGTAAATATGTATATAAAAAGTTTAATTTTTTTTTATCTCATATAAGTCTGCACAGCTCAATGGATGTTGTATATTTGCTATTTATTTTCGCTAGCCCCTAATATTATGTTAATCTGTCTTAAAGGCCTTCGATAATCCCAAGATTATTGGCCGGTTATGATGCTAAATCTATAGGAGCAGGTTTGGGTTGTGACATAATGATTGAACAGAGCCCTAGTTCATTTAAATATACCCTAGTTTCTTAATGGTTTATGGCATTATCACTCAATTTCAAAGAAAAATGACACAAAAAACACAAGAACATGAGGGAATATGAAAACTTATGAGGTAGAGCTCCGATCGGCGCTCCAATCAATAGGAAAGGGCTCCAACGACGATGACGATGCGGAGTCTTCAACAAAAACTCCACGATTTGGATAGGAAACGTGCGAAAATAGTGAAGGGCTCTCGAGTTCTCTATGTTGCCGACGGGGGAGGAGATGATGAACAGTGAAGGTGGAAGGTTTTTGGTATCGCGGTTATATGTATAAGATTTGAAAAGGCGCCAAGATTTGAATTTGTAAGGACGGTGTAAGGCAGCTGGGATGATTGCACAGGTCCTATGGAAAGACGACACGTGTCTAATGGGACTTGTGCCAGTCATGGAATAGAGAGCGGTATAAACAAAGAGCCAACGACTGAGCAGAGTAGGCGATCGAGCACACACGTCTGCTTGGCCAAAGAGCACAACCCTAGTCACGTGAGCAAAGGATGTGGCGCACAAGTCAGCGAGCAAGATGAGCAACTGAACAAGAGACCTAGCTCGGTCAAGAAATATAATTCCAGTCATGTGAGCGCATAACAGAATTAAGGGGCAATTGAGAGGGAGATTTGTGCCAAATAAACAAGCCGAGCTGGTTTGGGTCGAGGTCTTGGACCGCACAATTGAGTTGGCCCTAAGATTCAGGTGTTTGACTGGGCTAGCTGTTCGACATAGATCATGCACCAAGCTAGGCGTAGTAACTGTGCCTCCAACCGGGTTAGACGGTTGCTGCGTACCAAGTTCAAACAGGGTTTACACGGACGAATAAATAGAGCTTGGATAAGCCGTGTGGGAAGCCGAGTTGGATAATTAGCTCAGTCCTTGAAACAAGTCAAGATTGACGCCCGGACTAACCGAGATGTATGTAGCTCAGCTGGGATGGCTGGAAGTCCAATTGTATTGTAAGATGGAGATTCCATCATCTATACACGTCAATACCGTTAAGAAATTTTGCCATTAGTGTTTGGCAATATTGATGCCTATGCGTGAAGAGAGACAAGAGGGCAGTACCTCCACGTGTCCAAGAAATGACGAGCATGGAGGTGCACGCAGAAACAACATAAACGGCACAGAGCCTCCATGCACAGGTCTGGAATTCTTGTTATCAGAGCTACTTGCATTTTGTCTCCTCTCTCTTTTTCTCTTCTCTAAGTGTACTAACTTTGATCGTCAGAGGTTTTTTGCTCTCTGCACATCCGTTCGGTGCTCACTGTCTTCTGTCTCCCCCACAGCATTATATATAGCTATCGTCTATAATCTAACACCTATAATCCAAGTTTGGAAACAGTATAGCTTTGTCGTGATTCAGATCGCTTGACCATTTCATATCAATAGTTTGCTTGCAATTGAACCCATCTGAATTACAAATCAGATATCTCCTTAGCATCTTGTATATACGCTAATTATAGTATATCTATACTATATATAACCAAGATGTAGTTGTTTTGTCAATAATTATTCAAATATTTGATCTATATCTCATAATATATACTCCTCTTTCCTACTCAACCTTCTTGATTGCCCTTTCATATTTTCGTAATTTTCATTCATTTTTTTATGATTAATTAAAATTAAAATTAAATTTCATTTACTTATGGATAAAGATTTGAATTCAAATTCCCTCCATATAGGATAACTATAAAAAACTAAAAATTAATTTCATGGTGTACAGATAAAGATAAAAATTAAAAAATTAATTTCATAACTTATAGATAATTTAAAATTTCTTCCCATAAATAAACAAATAAAAGTTGATAAATAACTTATAAAAATTAATTTCATGGCCTTCAAATAAAGATAAAGATTAAATAATTGATTTCTTTTTTAAAAAAAAAAAAATTAGTCTCTCTTTTTTTCCCCCTTCATTTCGAACTTTAATTAATTTCATTATAGATAAACATATAAAAATTCATGAATAATTTATGAAAATTTATTTCATGACCTATAGATAAAGATAAAAATTTTAAAAATTATTTTAAAAAAATAATTTCATGACTTATAGATAAATAAACATATAAAAATTGATAAATAATTTATAAAGATTAATTTCGTGGCCTATAGATAAAGATAAATATTAAATAATTGATTTTCAAAAAATTAAAAACATATATATTTGTCAAAAATTAAAAATTAAAAATATGATTTATTAATCTATATATCTATCAAAAACATATATATCTAAATATTTATTTTGATTTACTCTCTTTTTTTTTCTCCTATCACATATTATTTTTTTTATTTTAAATTTTTTATCTTATGAAATGCCCTTATCTGTAACTTCTTATCTCCTATTAAATTCTTAACCTTCTCTTGATAATTTTTATTATTCATTATTATCTACCAAATGATAAAGATCATAATTAAAAAATAATAATATCGCTCTGAATGAGAATAGTATTAATAATGAAATAATAAAGGCTACATGGGAGAAGGTAGCACAAAAATCTCACAAAATTAATTTTCTTCACTATATTTATAAAACGTAATAATTTGAGATTTTTTCTATTAGTTATTAAAAATAATTTGCATTAGATCATTGTTATGTTTTTTTTTTAAAATTTTTTATGAGACTGTCATTCGTTATAGTATTTCTTCAATCCCATCTCTAAATTCTCTATTTGAAATTTTTGTTTTTTCAAAAACATATATATCAAAAACATATATATCTAAATCTTTGTTTTGATTTACTCATTTGTTTTTTCTCCTATCACATATTATCTTTTTTTATTTTAAATTTTTTATCTTATAAAATGCTCTTATCTATAACTTCTTATCTTCTATTAAATTCTTAACATTCTCTTGATAATTTTTATTATTCGTTATATGATAGGGAAGTACTACATATTTGTCAATATCTCTATGCTATTATTAGTTGCTTTGCTAGATTATACTATCAATTTAGAGGCCATATGATTTAATTCAATGTTCATGACTCTATTTGTATTCGACCAGTTTTTCGTTGAGTAACCGATATAATTTTTTTTTTTTGGGCATACAATGATTAAAGCTATCATTTGTTATATTTTTTCAAGTACAATTCAAATAATTTTTTGTCATTTTTTTATAAATAAAATGGATTAAAACTATTTTCTTATATAATTTTTATAATACTATGACATTCTTATCTTGATTAATTTTTTTAAAATGACGTAGGAACTATGCAAGTATTATTCAAATTATGGAGAATGATTTATACTTTGATATGATATGAGTGTGTCATTGATAGATGAAATCAAAGATAGAGAGTTGCTAATATAATCAATTAATGATTTGTTTGAGAAGTTCTTTTTATAAGCAAGGCAACAAACTTAGATTAAATTTTTTTAAAAACTACTTATAAATTATAATTAAAAGTTGATAATTATTCATATTTTGATCCCACAATAATAATATACACCACTGATTTAAAAGTCCAAGTAAATTTATGATAACTTTTCTGAGCTTATAGAATCTCTCTCTTTTAATGTTTTGTTTAGTTTAATTTGATACAAGTTATTTATGTTATCAAGTGATTGTGATACTATTATTCTCAACAATTTTTATAATTAATAATTTCTTATGCATATCAAATTTTATTGTAAAATTTTGTGGGTTAATTATTGTTAACATCTACCTAGATGGCTTACTATTATGGCTTGTCGCTATTAAGATATAATTTAAGATTAAGATGATTTATTTATCATACAAAATATATATAGTCTATTTTTCCGTGCATTGCACGGGTTACCGCTAGTATATATATATATGTGTGTGTGTGTGTATGTGTTTGTGTGAAGGGGTAGAGAGAGAGAGTGAGAGAGTGAGAGAGAGAGAGAGAGAGAGAGAGAAACATTCAATACCCTAGAATCAAGAAAGATCCAACAAAGGGAGAAGATCACCTAAGGAATCAAATTTGGCATTGGATGGTATCGTTGTCGCATACAGTGGTGATGGTGGCGGTGTTCGAACATTGACAAAGCAGGGGAAAGAAGGAGAAGGGAAGGCAAGTGGCGGAGGCAGAGGCAGTGGTGGATGTGAGAGAGGGAGGGGAGGCAAGCGAGGCGCTCTGCTACAACAGAGTGTGTGTGAGAGAAAGAGAGAGAGAGAGAGAGAGAGTCGAGAGAGATGTGAATGATCGTATTAACATATATATAAATATATATAATAGGTAGCTTGGTCTTTTTACACTAGCTTATCCTTATAGATAAAGTGTTTTAGTAGTTAGACCTACGGACAAATAAAAATTCAAATTTGGATTTTTGACTTGAGCACCCTATTTTATTTGTGGACTCCATCTTTGTTTCATAATAATAATTCAAACTATTCATATCGTATATTTGTAGTGAAAACTAATTGTGTAAAAACTTAACTTCATTAGGCATTGATGAATAGATGAACAAATCGTATTTTATTTAATAAAATGAACAACTTAAGTCTAAATTTAAAGTACATTACAAACACACATCTTTGAGCTTTGTTTAAAATATAGATTGCTCCTTATAGTTCTGAAAATTACAAATACTTCCTTATAATTTTTTTTATTTAACAGAATTAACAAAAATATGAAATTCTTAACTACTCTCCTATACAACAATGAAATTATCAGAATTGTTAATTAAAATATATTTATGAGATTATTAAAAACTTTTAATTAACTTAATGATTATTAAAAATTTGAAAGGGCAAAATGTAATTTTCAAAACTATATGTAGTAATTTGTATTTTAAGACTCAAGGGTGTATTTTTAATTTATCCTTAGACTATAGTTATCGTCTATTTCAAAAAATAAAATATAATTTATTCATGTATTTGGTGATATCTAATATAAAAAAAAAATTGTACAATTTAATTTTATTGTTGAACCTACAAGACAAACGATTTAAAATCATTTTTGTGAGTGCAGGATCCACGAAATAGAATACCAATGGATATGGAGGATAGTAATATGGGAGAGCTGAAAATGTTTAGAAGATAAACCAAAAGGAATAAAGGAGGCCAACAAGGAACTTTAGCTCATGAAGAAGATTAGATAAAGCATTATCTTATGTTTAATTGGAATGAAAGCAGAATAGAAATTAGTGGGTTTGGTTTTAATTTTTTGAATTTATTTTTTAAAAAATTATGGTTTTTATTTTTCATTTTTTTTTTTATTTTTAGTGAATATTTTTTAAATTTTATGTAATTTTCTTTAATTTTTTTAGATGAATCTTACTTAGATGTATCTAAATAGTAAAATATTTGTGAAAAAATATTTTTAAAAAATTAATAAATAAACAAAAATACAAAAAAAATGTATTGAATTTTCATATTTTTGGGCATTTAGTGTATTTTTTTAAAAAAAAAAATTCACAAATATTTTATTTTTGGGGAAAGCACCAATAAATCCAAATTTGAAAATGTTAATCCATTTAGTCCCAAATATTTTTTGTTAGACTAATAGGTCCTATTTCCCAAGAAACTTACTATAGGCCTTTTTATGATTTCCTATCTTTTCAAACATCAAAAACATTATTCATCAAATATAAAACATTAGCAACGTCAGAATTATTTATCAAACATCAAACATTAGCAACGTCAGAATTATTCGTATAATATCGATGAAACATTGAAAAACGTAGAATTATTTATCTAACATCAAAATAGCAACGTCAAGATTATTCATTAAACATCAGATTCAATAATTTTGGGTTGGTGTTCATATGTTTCCAAACACCATATTCATTAACATCAGATCGGATCGCAGTTGAACATTCAGATCTGGTAATGGAGACACCGAAGACGGCGCGGGCCGACAGGCTGGCGCCGGAGATGGCAGAGAGGGAGGACCGGTTCGCCGTCGAAGGATAGGGATAGTCGGTCGACAGAGTCGTCCCAGATTGGGTTTTTTGAGCGGCGATGATTCTGGGTTTTGGATCCCAATCTGCGTACCCGACGTTGTGTAACTGCCCTTTAATTTAACTGTCAAAATACTGATTCAAACATAATAAGTACCATAATTTTGTCTAATGTCTAAATCTCTCCAAATGTTTAAAGAACATAGAAGTTTACCAGGAATTAGAGGAGGTGTTTCTTTTCTCGGAGAGACAAAGAAACATCAAAGCCGTCCCAGTCACCAAGAACAAAAACCCAGCACACAGTACCCTTCTTATATAATAAAAAAATATTAAAATATTAATTATATTAAAAAAAAAAATAAAAAAGAAATATTAAAATAATAAAAATAAAATTTATAAAAAATAAATATATTTAAATAATAATTGTACATTTATAAAAAAGTAAAAAAATATTTGAGTCGTAAAATTTTAATTATATAATAAAGTGGTTTTGATGTTCTCTTTTTCTGTTCTGTGGCTTAATTGTTCCTGAAATCTAATAGAGACGTAACTTAAGAACCTAATGGGTGATGCAATTTTCTTTATAAAGAAGATAAAAACAAAATCCCCATCCTAGTCCAATAAGAAGCCGTTACTTTAATAGAAAACTACATAAAAGCTTGTGCTTTTCTTGGACT
>NW_021026669.1:71903-86861 GCF_004153795.1 Camellia sinensis | reverse complement strand
TTAAGAAACCACTATACCTTAACGATCTATTTGGAATTAAATAAAAAAGAAGTTGAGTAGAAAAGAAACTGATTGAAAAAGGAAGTTAAATAAAAATAAAAATGGAAGTTGCAGAAAATTAAAAATGGATGTTAATCAAGAAATCACTATACCTTAACGATCTATTTGAAAATTAAATTAAAAAAGAAGTTGAATAAAAATAACTTGAATAAAAATTGGAGTCGAATAATAATAAAAATGGAAGTTGCAGAAAATTAAAATGGAAGTTCATTCAAGAAACACTATACCTTAACGATCTATTTGGAAATTAATAAAAAGGAAGTTTAATAGAAAAGAAAATTGACAAAAGGAAATTGAATAAAAATAAAAATGAAAGTTGCATAAATAAAAAATGAAGTTCAATCCAGAAACCACTGTACGTTAACGATCTATTTGGAAATTAAATAAAAAAGAAGTTGAACAGAAAAGTAAATTGAATAAAAATGGAAAATGAATAAAAAAAATGAAAGTTGCATAAAATTAAAAATGGAAGTTCAATCCAGAAACCATGTACGTTAACGATCTATTTGGAAATTAAATAAAAAAGGAAGTTGAAAGAAAAGTAACTTGAATAAAAATGGAAGTTACTTAAAAATAAAAATGAAAGTTGCATAAAATTAAAATGGAAGTTCAATTCAGAAACCACTATACCTTAAGGATCTATTTGGAAATTAAATAAAAAAGGAAGTTGAGTAGAAAAGAAACTTGAATGAAAAAGGAAGTAATAAAAATAAAAATGAACTTACAGAAAATTAAAAATGGAAGTTCATTCAAGAAACCACTATACCTTAACGATCAATTTGGAATATAAATAAAAAAGGAAGTTGAATAGAAAAATAACTTGAATTAAAATGGAAGTTGAGTAAAAATAAAAATGGAAGTTGCAGAAAATTAAAAATGGAAGTTCATTCAAGAAACCACTATACCTTAACGATCAATTTGGAAAATTAATAAAAAAGGAAGTTGAATAGAAAAGTAACTTGAAGAAAAATGGAAGTTAATTAAAAATATAAATGGAAGTTGCAGAAAATTAAAAAAGAAACCACTATACCTTAACGATCTATTTGGAAATTAAATAAAAAAGGAAGTTGAATAGAAAAAAAACTTGAAGAAAAAAAGAAGTTGAATAGAAATAAAAATGGAAGTTGCAAAAAATTAAAATTGGAAGTTCATTCAAGAAACCACTATACCTTAACGATCTATTTGGAAATTAAATAAAAAAGGAAGTTGAATAGAAAAATAACTTGAATAAAAATGGAAGGTGAAGGTTACCTTGAGCTTAGTTCACCTTTGACCTTTGTACTTAGAACTGTTTTAGAACCTTGGTCGACCCCCATCTTCACCTCGGCATTTTGCCGAGATGTTTTGCACTTAGTGAACATTGTCCGCAGGCAGGTATGGCCTAAGCCGAGATGTGGCACACCCTGGCCAAGGTGTGGCACAGCTTAGTCAAGCGTCGTCCTCCCTAGCCGATGTTTTGTTATCCTGTTGCCGAAGCTTTGATTTGAGCCGATGTCATTTCTTGCCGATGTGTCTTACCCAGCTTGCTGCATACGCTTTGTCAGAGACTTGTCTTATCTATCAATCACCTTTTTGAGTTGAACCAACCCGGTAGCGCCACGTGTCCGAGCAGATTGTTAAGACAGCCGGCAGACCTAGAACAAATCATTTTTGCCTCAAATCTTTACCTTTAGAGAGAGAAGCTCTTGAGAGGAAGAAGAGGAGTTCTTGAGTGAGAATAGATCTTCCAAGCCTGATCTCCGTGGTTTGAACCGTTGGATTCGAGTCTTGAGGTTAGAATCTTGATCTACTTTGGTTGTCGTTGCTGATCATCTAGCTGCATTGCATGATCGAATCTGTTTTGCATGTCATGCATCGATTTGAAGTTGGTTTTGGAAAGAGAAAATGGTTTTTCATATGTTCTTGAAGAAAGTCTCGTTTTGATCCGAAAGTTTGGAACGAAAGCCACGTTTTTGTGTTTGTTCTTGCATGACTTCCTGTACGGGTACCCAGGTCCATGTTTTGAACTCTTGGCATGAAACCTCAGATCTTTGTAACGACTTTTGAACTTGCATTCACATTCCTCATGATCATGTTCATCATGTTATTCACATGCTTCAAAGGGGAAGCCAGGTTTCCCCGACTTTGCTTTTGAATGAGGCCAACGGGACCACACCTCGGCGAGGATGCGTGGGACCTCGGCAAAGACCTGGTTGGTACCCAGTGTGTTTTCATGAGACGGGAGCAGTGTTTAAACTCCCAGCGTGTTTTGCCTTTGTTTTGTTTTGACGAAGTATTTGCTAAGCATGAATGAATAGCCCTGTTTTGATGTATCAAGTGTAAGCCTTGTTTCGATGTCATTCTTGAAAAGCCCCTTGTACTGGAGGACTCTAAACTTTCGCAGTACCAAGTGCAAAAGTCCCTTGTGCTGGAGGACTCAAAACTTTCACAGCCCTAAGTATAAAAGGATACGGTCCTTTCTTGGAAAGACTATTATGTTAAATCGGGCTACGGGCCTAAGTAACACAAGTTCTATTATGTTAAATCGGGCTACCGGCCTAAGTAACACAAGTTCTATTATGTTAAATCGGGCTACGGGCCTAAGTAACCCAAGTCCCTTGTGCTGGAGGACTCTAAACTTTCGCAGCCCTAAGTATAAAAGGATACGCTCCTTTCTTGGAAAGACTATTATGTTAAATCGAGCTACGGGCCTAAGTAACACAAGTTCTATTATGTTAAATCGGGCTACGGGCCTAAGTAACACAAGTTCTATTATGTTAAATCGGGCTACGGGCCAAAGTAACACAAGTCCCTTGTGCTGGAGGACTCTAAACTTTCGCAGCCCTAAGTATAAAAGGATACGGTCCTTTCTTGGAAAGACTATTATGTTAAATCGGGCTACGGGCCTAAGTAACACAAGTTCTATTATGTTAAATAGGGCTACGGGCCTAAGTAACACAAGTCCCTTGTGCTGGAGGACTCTAAACTTTCGCAGCCCTAAGTATAAAAGGATACGGTCCTTTCTTGGAAAGACTATTACGTTAAATCGGGCTACGGGCCTAAGTAACACAAGTTCTATTATGTTAAATCGGGCTACGAGCCTAAGTAACACAAGTTCTATTATGTTAAATCGGGCTACGGGCCTAAGTAACACAAGTCCCTTGTGCTGGAGGACTATAAACTTTCGCAGTACCCTTGGCTAATCGATTACGGATCGTGCAGTCTTTGTTTTGCCACTGACGGTTTACCGGGTGGACTTGCTTGTTCGGAAAGCTTGATACTTGTAATATTTGATTGATGAATACGGTTCATCCCTTGTCTTGATAAAGTTTGATGTGTTTGTTTTGAAAGACTTCGGCTACATTCATGCAAAACCTTTATTTCTAGTACCATTCACTAAGTATCCAAGCTCACCCTCTCTACATATATGTAGGTGATGACCAGGACGTCGGCGACGCCTAGACTGTTTTTGAAAGCTTGTTTTGGATTCATGATTATGTCGGCTTTGTTTTGTATTCACGTCGGCGATGCCGTTTATTTCATGTCGGCGAATCTTGAAAATCATGCTTCTTGGCTTGTATTTGCTGTATTTTGTATATGTCAGCTCGAGAAGCCTTTTGATCAAGATGTAACACATATTTTGCTTTGTTGTATCCAAGTTGTAAAGATGAATGACATTACATTGGATCTATGCACTGCTCTTATGGACCACGTGTATTTGATTTATTGCTTCCGCATTTGTGAGCCCCCTATATTCATACTCTGATTGTGTTTAGTTTTTGAAAGTTGGCCTTCGGTAATTACGGATTACTGGCCATCACGGCACCAAACTACTAGGGGCGGTTTGGGGTCGTGACAGAATGGTATCAGAGCACAAGTTCCTCGGTATACGTTATTCACACACTTGAGTCCTAAAGAGCATAAGATTTCCCTTAGAAGATGTTAGGGTTGTATCATGGTATTTGTTGTTTGAGTGAGGTGTGCATTGTCTTGATATGCTTATTTGTTGTTTGCCTACGGGTTTATTTGCTTATTTGTTTTAAAGTCATACTTTGCATGCTCATAGCATCATGAGGAGAGGTAGACCTCCAATTGGCCGGGATCAGCCCGAAGATAGAATGGATAGACTGGAAAGATTAGTTGAAGGTTTGGCCCGCGAGTTGAGGCAAACAAGACAGCAGTTCACCAGTGCCACGTCGACTCAGGCCGAGCAGACCAACGGCCGAAATGTAGTTCCGCCTCCACCTCCTCCAGTGCCGTAAGTTCCCCCGCAGCCAGCCTTATATGGGGATGGCACGATAGCTTTGATCAGGAAGTTCAAGAAAATGAGACCACCGAGATTCTCTGGGGGTATAGAGCCAATGAAGGCTGATGCATGGGTTTTGGAGATGGAAAAGTTGTTCGAGATCTTTCCTAGCACCGATGCCCAGAAAGTGACGTTGGCAGCATTCACATTAGATGATGACGCTCGCAGGTGGTGGATGATGATGAGAGAGAGCAATCCAGATCTGACCTGGACCCGATTCTTAGATTATTTGAGGTAGGGACATTTTCCCCTAAGTGTTCGAAACCGCAAGGCTACCGAATTTCATACTCTGACGCAAGGCAACAGAACAGTGGCGGAATATGACCGCGCTTTTACTGAATTGGTGAGGTTTGTACCTCACATGGCCAACGATGAATATATGAAGGCAGGAAGTTCGAGTGTGGGCTTCGTGGACCGATTCAAGACCGGGTCAATTTGCTTGATATGCCGACCTATGCCGAAGTATTGGACAAAGCCATCCAGGCCGAAGCTAATCTGAACCGATACCAGAGCTCGGGAGAAAACCAGCGAAAGAGGCAGAACTATGACAATCGCCGAGGACAGTTGAGCACCAAGAAGAAAATGAACGTGGGCAGTACTAGTAACCTAAGGCAGGAAGGTAATGCTAAGCCGACGTGTTCGGACTGTGGGAAGCAACATTTCGGGATCTGTCGTCGGATGTCTGGAGCCTGCTATGAATGTGGTGAGATGGGCCATTATGTGAGAGATTGCCCCAAGACAAAGGCTGATAACAACAAGAAAGGTGAGAATACCTCGGGTTCCGTTCAGAAGGGAAATGCTTGGAAAGGACCGATGAGACAGGGCAGAGTGTTTGCGTTAGTACCAGGAGACACTCAGAATGCTGAGGCAGTGGTGTCAGGTATACTTCTAATTTTCTCCCAAGATGCCTATGTGTTGATTGATTCGGGTTCTACGCATTCGTTTATATCCACTAAGTTTGCCGAGAAAATTGATAGAGAATTAGAGCCCCTTGATTTCGTATTATCTATGTCTACTCCATCTGGGAGACCTATGATTGTTGTGTCCATTTATAGAGCGTGTGTTGTGGTGGTTGAGAATGTTGAACTGTTGGTAGATTTAATGCCTCTGAACATGACTCATTTTGATGTAATACTGGGAATGGATTGGTTAGTCGCAAATCATGCATCTATTAATTGTGTTTCAAAAAGTGTCACTTTGAGACCCCCAAACCTAGCCGAGGTTATTTTCCAGGGTAAAGGGATAGTGCCCCCACCATACCTGATTTCGTCCATTAAGGCCTATAAGTTAATTCAGAAAGGGTGTCGAGGCTACTTGTGTAGTATATTGAGTCATCAGAATGGAAATGTTAGCTTAGCCGACATCCCAGTTGTTAATGATTTCCCCGACGTCTTTCCAGACGAATTGCCTGGCCACTTAACCGATAGAGAAATAGCGTTTACAGTTGACATCATGTCAGGAACACAGCCGATCTCCAAAACACCCTATAGGATGGCCCCAGCCGAACTTAGAGAATTGAAACTTCAATTACAAGAACTGTTAGATAAAGGATTCATTAGGCCGAGCACTTCACCATGGGGAGCACCTGTTTTATTTGTTAAGAAAAAGGATGGCACACTCCGTCTTTGTATCGATTACAGAGAACTTAATAAGGTCACCATTAAGAACAAGTACCCATTACCTAGGATTGATGATTTGCTTGACCAATTACAAGGAGCACGAGTCTTTTCTAAGATTGACCTTAGGTCTGGTTACCACCAGCTCAAAGTTAAAGCCGAAGATGTTGAGAAGACTGCTTTTCGAACAAGATATGGCCACTACGAGTTTTTAGTAATGCCTTTTGGAGTGACCAATGCCCCTGCTGCATTTATGGATTTAATGAACAGAATCTTCAAACCATACTTAGATGAATTTGTAGTTGTCTTCATTGATGACAAATTGATCTATTCCAAGAGTAAAGCTGAGCATGAAAATCATTTGAGACTTGCCTTACAGATTTTGAGAGAACGGAAATTGTATGCTAAGTTTAACAAGTGTGAGTTTTGGCTTCCTACCATCTCATTTTTGGGTCATGTGATTAACGAAGAGGGTATCTCGGTTGACCCTAGCAAAATTGAGGCCGTAGTAAATTGGCTGAGGCCGACTAATGTGTCCGAGATCCGTAGTTTTCTGGGTTTGGCAGGTTATTACAGGAAGTTTGTGAAGGATTTCTCAAGAATTGCGATTCCATTGACGCAATTGACTAAGAAGGGAACACTGTATGAATGGACTAAAGATCGGGAGTCAGCTTTCCAGGAACTGAAGACGAGGTTAGTTACAGCACCAGTACTTGTACTTCCATCAAGTAATGAAGAATTTCATGTCTATAGTGATGCATCGCATAAGGGTTTGGGTTGTGTATTAATGCAAAATGGTAAGGTTATAGCATATGCATCCCGTCAGTTGAAACCCCATGAGAAGAACTATCCTACCCATGACTTAGAATTAGCGGTCGTGGTATTTGCTTTGAAGATTTGGCGTCACTATTTGTATGGAGCTTCTTGTCAAGTTTTTACAGACCATAAGAGTTTAAAGTACCTATCCACGCAGAAGGAATTGAATTTGAGACAGAGAAGGTGGCTGGAGTTGTTGAAAGACTATGATATGCAAATTCAATATCACCCAGGTAAAGCTAACAGTGTAGCCGACACTCTGAGCAGAAAGTCAGATGGAAGTTTGGCGTGTTTGACCATGATAACAGTGGAGCCGACTATTGTCGATGAGGTAAAGACAAGACAGATGGAGGATAACTTCTTTAAGAAAATAGCCGAGGAGATTGTCACAAAGCCGAGATCAGGGTATACCATCGAAAATCAAGTGCTCAAGTTTGAAGGAAGGTTGTGTGTGGCCGACATCCCAGAGTTGAAAAGGAAAATTTTGTAGGAAGCTCATGGTTCTAAGTTTGCTGTTCATCCAGGGAACACCAAAATGTATCAAGATGTGAAGAAGACCTTCTGGTGGCCAAACATGAAAAGAGAGATAGCCGAATTCGTGTCCCAGTGTTTACATTGTCAACAAGTGAAAGCAGAACATCAAAGACCAGCAGGACTTCTTCAACCTTTGCCGATTCCTGAGTGGAAATGGGAACACATCTCCATGGATTTTGTGGTTGGTTTGCCGAAGACACCGAAAGGTATGGATTCGATTTGGGTTGTTATTGATAGGTTAACTAAATCAGCACACTTTCTACCTGTTAAGACTACATTCAACGCCGATCAACTTGCCTTGTTATATGTGAACGAGATTGTCAGACTTCATGGAGTGCCGATATCAATTTTGTCAGACCGAGATCCTAAATTTGTTTCTAGATTTTGGCAGAGTCTTCAGAGAGCTTTCGGAGCCGAGCTGAGATTTAGTATAGCTTTTCATCCCCAGACAGATGGGCAGACAGAGAGGACAATCCAGACACTTGAAGATATGCTTAGACTTTGTGTATTGGACTTCCTAGGAAGTTGGGGAACCCTTAGTGGAATTCGCTTATAACAACAGTTATCAAACTAGCATTGGTATGGCGCCGTATGAAGCCTTGTATGGAAGAAAATGTAGGTCGCCGATATGTTGGACCGAAGTTGGAGACAGAGCTCTGCTTGGTCCCGAATTGATTCAAGTAACAACAGAGAAGATTAAACTTATCCAACAGAGGATTAAAACTGCCCGGAGCTGACAAAAGAACTACGCCGACCAGAGAAGGAAGGAGTTAGAATTCGAAGTCGGGAATCATGTATTCCTGAAAGTTTCACCAATGAAAGGAGTATCCAGATTTGGAAAGAAAGGTAAATTAGAACCTCGTTATATTGGGCCATTTGAAATTCTTGAGAGAATTAACCCCGTTGCCTACAGACTTGCTTTGCCGCCAGATTTGAGCCAAGTCCACAATGTGTTTCATGTTTCGATGTTGAGAAAGTACATCCGAGATCCACTACACATAATCGATCATTCTGGGATTTCGGTTAATGAGGATTTAGGCTACGAGGAGAAACCAATGAGAATTATTGACAGACAAGTTAGGCAGTTGAGAAACAAATCAATACCAATGGTAAAGGTCGAATGGAAGGAGCATTGTGGCACAGAAGCCACGTGGGAAAAGGAAGAGGATGTGAGAATCCGTTATCCGGAGTTGTTTATAGAGCAACGTAATTTAAGTTTGGGGACCAAACTTCTTTAAGGGGGGTAGGCTGTAGCGACCCTCACCATACTCTTGTCATACTTGCATACATTGTCTTGTTATGTTGTTTTGAAGGTTTTGCCTTGCCTTGTTTTGTTTAAGTATTGCTTGCTTGACTTTGTTCCTTGCTCGGTGTGTAGCCGAAGTAATCTTGAGCTTAGTTCACCTCTGAACCTTTGTACTTAGAACTGTTTTGAGAACTTGGTCAACCCCCACCTTCACCTCGGGCATTTATTGCCGAAATGTTTTGCACTCAGTGAACCTTGTCCGCAGGCAGGTATGGCCTAGGCCGAGATGTGGCGCACCCCGGCCAAGGTGTGGCACAGCTTAGTCAAGCGTCGTCCTCCCTAGCCGATGTTTTTCCATCCCGTTGTTGGATCCTTGTTTTGAGCCGATGTCATCTTGTTGCCGATGTGTCTTACCCGAGCTTGCTGCCATCGTTTGTCAGAGACTTGTCTTATCTATCAATCACCTTTTTGAGTTGAACCAACCCGGTAGCGCCACGTGTCCGAGCTGATTGTTAAGACAGCCGGCAGACCTAGAACAAATCATTTGTGCTCAAATCTTTGCCTTTAGAGAGAGAAGCTCTTGAGAGGAGAGAGGAGTTCTTGAGTGAGAATAGATCTTCCAAAGCTTGATCTTCGAGGGTTGAACCGTTGGGTTCGAGTTTTGAGGTTAGAATCTTGATCTACTTTGATTGTCGTTGCTGATCATCTAGCTGCATTGCATGATCGAATCTGTTTTGCATGTCATGCATCGATTTGAAGTTGGTTTTGGAAAGAGAAAATGGTTTTTCATATGTTCTTGAAGAAAGTCTCGTTTTGATCCGAAAGTTTGGAACGAAAGCCACGTTTTTGTGTTTGTTCTTCCATGACTTCCTGTACGGGTACCCAGGTCCATGTTTTGAACTCTTGGCATGAAACCTCAAATCTTTGTAACGACTTTTGAACTTGCATTCATATTCCTCATGATCATGTTCATCATGTTATTCACATGCTTCAAAGGGGAAGCCAGGTTTCCCCGACTTTGCTTTTGAATGAGGCCAACGGGACCACACCTCGGCGAGGATGTGTGGGACCTCGGCAAAGACCTGGTTGGTACCCAGTGTGTTTTCATGAGACGGGAGCAGTGTTTAAACTCCCAGCGTGTTTTGCTTTGTTATTGACTTGGATCTGGTGAGAATGCCGAGATCATTTGCATGTATATAAAGCTTGTTTTGAGAATGTGATTTGCCATGTGATTGTAGGTCCTTGATATTTTCTTTGAGCCTACACCCGTGGAGATCTATGTGAGTGGTATTTCTAATAAAGCTATGTTACATTTGTTTTTGATGAATCTTGCTTTGTTTTGTTTTGACGAAGTATTTGCTAAGCATGAATGAATAGCCCTGTTTTGATGTATCAAGTGTAAGCCTTGTTTCGATGTCATTCTTGAAAAGTCCCTTGTACTGGAGGACGCTAAACTTTCGCAGTACCAAGTGCAAAAGTCCCTTGTGCTGGAGGACTCTAAACTTTCACAGCCCTAAGTATAAAAGGATACGGTCCTTTCTTGGAAAGACTATTATGTTAAATCGGGCTACGGGCCTAAGTAACACAAGTTCTATTATGTTAAATCGGGCTACGGGCCTAAGTAACACAAGTCCCTTGTGCTGGAGGACTCTAAACTTTCGCAACCCTAAGTATAAAAGGATACGGTCCTTTCTTGGAAAGACCATTATGTTAAATCGGGCTACGGGCCTAAGTAACACAAGTTCTATTATGTTAAATCGGGCTACGGGCCTAAGTAACACAAGTCCTTTGTGCTGGAGGACTATAAACTTTCGCAGTACCCTTGGCTAATCGATTACGGATCGTGCAGTCTTTGTTTTGCCACTGACGGTTTACCGGGTGGACTTGCTTGTTCGGAAAGCTTGATACTTGTAATATTTGATTGATGAATACGGTTCATCCCTTGTCTTGATAAAGTTTGATGTGTTTGTTTTGAAAGACTTCGGCTACATTCATGCAAAACCTTTATTTCTAGTACCATTCACTGAGTATCCAAGCTCACCCTCTCTATATATATGTAGGTGATGACCAGGACGTCGGCGACGCCTAGACTATTTTTGAAAGCTTGTTTTGGATTCATGATTATGTCGGCTTCGTTTTGTATTCACGTCGGCGATGCCGTTTATTTCGTGTCAGCGAATCTTGAAAATCATGCTTCTTGGCTTGTATTTGCTGTATTTTGTATATGTCGGCTCGAGAAGCCTTTTGATCAAGATGTAACACATATTTTGCTTTGTTGTATCCAAGTTGTAAAGATGAATGACATTACATTGGATCTATGCACTGCTCTTATGGACCACGTGTATTTGATTTATTGCTTCCGCATTTGTGAGCCCCCTATATTCATACTCTGATTGTGTTTAGTTTTTGAAAGTTGGCCTTCGGTAATTACGGATTACTGGCCATCACGGCACCAAACTACTAGGGGCGGTTTGGGGTCGTGACATTAAAAATGGAAGTTCATTCAAGAAACCACTATACCTTAACGATATATTTGGAAATTAAATAAAAAAGGAACTTCAATAGAAAAGTAAATTGAATAAAAATGGAAATCGAATAAAAATAAAAATGAAAGTTGCATAAAATTAGAAATAAAAGTTCAATCCAGAAACCACAATACGTTAACGATCTATTTGAAAATTAAATAAAAAAGGAAGTTGAATAGAAAAGTAACTTGAATAAAATTGGAAGTTACTTAAAAATAAAAATTGAAGTTGCAGAAAATTAAAAATAGAAATTCATTCAAGAAACCACTATTGCTTAACGATCTATTTGGAAATTAAATTAAAAAGGAAGTTGAATAGAAAAATAACTTGAATAAAAATGCAAGTCGAATAAAAATAAAAATGGAAGTTGCAGAAAATTAAAATGGAAGTTCATTCAAGAAACCACTATACCTTAACAATGTATTTGGAAATTAAATAAAAAAGGAAGTTTAATAGAAAAGTAAATTGAATAAAAATGGAAGTTGAATAAAAATAAAAATGGAAGTTGCAGAAAATTAAAAATGGAAGTTCATTCAAGGAACCACTATACCTCAACGATCTATTTGGAAATTAAATAAAAATGGAAGTTTAATAGAACAGTAGATTGAACAAAAATAGAAGTTGAATAAAAATAAAAATGGAAGTTGCAGAAAATTAAAAATGGAAGTTCAATCCAGAAACCACTATACCTTACCGATCTATTTGGAAATTAAATGAAAAAGGAAGTTGAGTAGAAAAGAATCTTGAATAAAAAAGGAAGTTAAATAAAAATAAAAATGGAAGTTGCAGCAAATTAAAAATGGAAATTCATTCAAGAAACCACTATACCTTGACGAGCTAGTTGGAAATTAAATAAAAAAGGAAGTTTAATAGAAAAGTAAATTGAATAAAAATGGAAATTGAATAAAAATAAAAATGAAAGTTGCATAAAATTAAAAATAGAAGTTCAATCCAGAAACCACAATACATTAACGATCTATTTGAAAATTAAATAAAAAAGGAACTTGAATAGAAAAGTAACTTGAATAAAAATGGAAGTTGCAGAAAATTAAAAATTGAAATTCATTCAAGAAACCACTATACCTTAACGATTTATTGGGAAATTAAATAAAAAAGGAAGTAGAGTCGAAAAGAAACTGATTGAAAAAGGAAGTTAAATAAAAATAAAAATAGAAGTTGCAGAAAATTAAAAATGGATGTTCATTCAAGAAACCGCTATACCTTAACGATCTATTTGGAAATTAAATTAAAAAGGAAGTTGTATAGAAAAATAATTTGAATAAAAATGGAAGTCGAATAAAAAGAAAAATGGAAGTTGCAGAAAATTAAAATGGAAGTTCATTCAAGAAACCACTATACCTTAACGATCTGTTTGGAAATTAAATAAAAAAGGAAGTTTAATAGAAAAGAAAAATGAAAAAAAATAGAAATTGTATAAAAATAAAAATGAAAGTTGCATAAAATTAAAAATGGAAGTTCAATCCCGAAACCACTATACCTTTACGATCTATTTGGAAATTAAATAAAAAAGGAAGTTGAGTAGAAAAGAAACTTGAATGAAAAGGAAGTTAAATAAAAATAAAAATGAAAGTTGCAGCAAATTAAAAATGGAAATTCATTCAAGAAACCACTATACCTTAACGATCTATTTGGAAATTAAATAAAAAGGGATGCCTAATAGAAAAGTAAATTTAATAAAAATGGAAATTGAATAAAAATAAAAATGAAATGGAAGTTCAATCCAGAAACCACTGTACGTTAACGATCTATTTGGAAATTAAATATAAAAGGAAGTTGAACAGAAAAGTAACTTCAATAAAAATGGAAGTTACTTAAAAATAAAAATGAAAGTTGCATAAAATTAAAAATGGAAGTTCAATAAAGAAACCACTATACCTTAACGATCTATTTGAAAATTAAATAAAAAAGGAAGTTTAATAGAAAAGAAAATTGAAAAAAAGTGGAAATTGAACAAAAATAAAAATGAAAGTTGCATAAAATTAAAAATGGAAGTTCAATCCAGAAACCACTATACCTTTACGATCTATTTGGAAATTAAATAAAAAAGGAAGTTGAGTAGAAAAGAAACTTGAATGAAAAAGAACTTAAATAAAAATACAAATGGAAGTTGCAGCAAATTAAAACTGGAAATTCATTCAAGAAACCACTATACCTTAACGATCTATTTGGAAATTAAATAAAAAAAGAAGTTTAATAGAAAAGTAAATTTAATAAAAATGGAAATTGAATAAATATAAAAATAAAAGTTGCGTAAAATTAAAAATGGAAATTCTATCCAGAAACCACTGTACGTTAACGGTCAATTTGCAAATTAAATAAAAAAGGAAGTTGAACAGAAAAGTAACTTGAATAAAAATGGAAGTTACTTAAAAATAAAAATGAAAGTTGCATAAAATTAAAAATGGAAGTTCAATCCAGAAACCACTATACCTTAAGGATCTATTTGGAAATTAGATAAAAAAGGAAGTTGAGTAGAAAAGAAACTTGAATGAAAAAGGAAGTTAAATAAAAATAAAAATGGAAGTTGCAGAAAATTAAAAATGGAAGTTCATTCAAGAAACCACTATACCTTAACGATCAATTTGGAATATAAATAAAAAAGGAAGTTGAATAGAAAAATGGAAGTCGAATAAAAATAAAAATAGAAGTTGCATAAAATAGAAAATGGAAGTTCATTCAAGAATCCACTATACCTTAACGATCTATTTGGAAAATAAATAAAAAAGGAAGTTTAATAGAAAAGTAAATTGAATAAAAATGGAAGTTGAATAAAAATAAAAATGGAAGTTGCAGAAAATTTAAAATGGAAGCTCATTCAAGAAACTACTATACCTTAACGATCTATTAGGAAATCAAATAAAAAAGGAAGTTGAATGGAAAAATAACTTGAATAAAAATGGAAGTTGAATAAAAATAAAAATGGAAGTTGCAGCAAATTAAAAATGGAAGTTCGTTCCAGAAACCACAATACATAAACGATCTATTTGGAAATTAAATAAAAAAGGAAGTTGAATAGAAAAAAAACTTGAAGAAAAAAAGAAGTTGAATAGAAATAAAAATGGAAGTTGCAGAAAATTTAAAATGGAAGCTCATTCAAGAAACTACTATACCTTAACGATCTATTAGGAAATCAAATAAAAAAGGAAGTTGAATGGAAAAATAACTTGAATAAAAATGGAAGTTGAATAAAAATAAAAATGGAAGCTGCATAAAATTAAAAATGGAAGCTCTTTAAAAAACCACTATACCTTAACGATCTATTTGGAAATTAAATAAAAAAGGAATTTTAATAGAAATGTAAATTGAATAAAAATGGAAGTTGAATAAAAATAAAAATGAAAGTTGTATAAAATTAAAAATGTAAGTTCAATCCAGAAACCACAGTACCTTAACGATCTAGTTGGAAACTAAATTAAAAAGGAAGTTGAATAGAAAAGTAGGTTGAACAAAAAAAGAAGTTGAATAGAAATAAAAATGGATGATGCAGAAAATTAAAATTGGAAGTTCATTAAATAAAGCACTATACCTTAACGATCTATTTGGAAATTAAATAAAAAAGGAAGTTTAATAGAAAAGTAAATTGAATAAAAATGGAAGTTGAATAAAAATAAAAATGGAAGTTGCAGAAAATTAAAAATGGAGAGTTTCAATCCAAAAACCACTTATACCTTAACGATCTTATGAAATTAAATAAAAAAAGAATTTAATAGAAAAGAAATGTAATAAAAATGAGTTGTATATAAAATAAATATGAAAGTTGCATAAAATAAAAATGAAGTTTAATCCAAAAACCATATACCTTAACGATCTATTTGGAAATTAAATAAAAAAGGAAGTTGATCTTACTCTTCTTTT
>NW_021026669.1:39662-46841 GCF_004153795.1 Camellia sinensis | reverse complement strand
CTTTTCAACTTCATTTTTCTCCAACTTTTTTTTCTATTCTACTTCCTGTTTTATTGTACTTTCCAAATAGATTCGTTACGTATAGTGGTTTCAGATTGAAGCTTCCATTTTTAATTTTTGTGCAACATTCATTTTATTTTTTATTCAACTTTCGATTTTTTGTAATTTACTTTTCCTATTAAACTTCCTTTTCATTAATTTCCAAATTGATCATTAAGGTATAGTGGTTTCTTGAATGAACTTCCATTTTTAATTTTCTGCAACTTCATTTTTTTTTTATTCGACTTCCATTTTTATTCCAAGTTTTTTTCTATTCAATCTTACCTTTTTTATTTTTTTCCAAATGATCGTTAAGGGATAGTGGTTTCTTGAATGAACTTCCATTTTAATTTTCTGCAACTTCCATTTTTATTTTATTTAACTTCCATTTTCATTCAAGTTTTTTCTACTTCAACTTCCTTTTTTTATTTAAATTTTCCAATAAATCGTTAAGGTATATTGGTTTCTGATTGAACTTCCATTGTTAATTTATGCAAGTTTTATTTTTATTTTTTATTCAACTTCCATTTTTATTCAATTTACTTTTTTATTCAAACTTCCTTTTTTTATTTAATTTCCAAATAGATCGTTAACGTACGTGGTTTCTGGATTGAACTTCGCTTTTAATTTATTCAACATTCATTTTTTTATTTTTATTCAACTTCCATTTTTATCAATTTATTTTCTTTTAAAGTTCATTTTTTTATTTAATTTCCAAATAGATCGTTAGTATAAGTGGTTCTTAATGAACTTTCGATTTTTAATTTATGCAACTTCCATTTTTATTTTTATTATACTTCCTTTTTTATTTAATTTCCAAATAGATGGTTAAGGGTATTTGGTTTCTTGAATGAACTTCCAATTTTTAATTTTCTGCACAACTTCACTTTTAATTTTTATTTAACTTCCTTTTTTATTCAAGGTTCTTTTCTACTCAAACTTCCTTTTTATTTAATTTCCAAATAGAATCGTTATGGTATGTGGGTTTTCTGGTATTGAACTTCCATTTTTAATTTTCTGCAACTTCCATTTTATTTTATACACTTCTATTTTTATTCAATCTACTTTTTTCTATTAAAACTTCCTTTTATTATTAATTTCCAATAGATCGTTGAGGTATAGTGGTTTTTGATAAACTTCCATTTTTAAATTTTTCTGCAACTTTCATTTTTATTTTTATTCAACTTCTTTTCCTTTCAATTTACTTTTCTATTCAACTTCCTTTTTTTTATTTAATTTCCAAATAGATCGTTACTATGGTGGTTTCTTGAATGAATTTCCATTTTTAATTTTCTGCAACTTCAAATTTTTTATTTTTAATTAACTTTTCCATTTTTATATTCAAGTTACTTTTTTTTTCAAACTTCCTTTTTTATTTAATTTCCAAATAATCGTTAACGTTAGTGGTTTTTGGATTGAACTTTCATTTTTAATTTATGCAACTTCTTTTTTATTTTATTCACTTCCATTTTTTATTCAAGTTACTTTTTCTATTCACTTCCTTTTTTATTTAATTTTCAAATAGATCGTTAAGGTATTGGGTTTCTTGAATGAACTTCCATTTTAATTTTCTGCAAATTCCATTTTTTTTTTATCACTTCCTTTTTATCAAAGTTTCTTTTCTATTCAACTTCCTTTTTTATTTAATTTCCAAATAGATCGTTAAGGTATAGTGTTTTCTAGATTAACTTTCAATTTTTAATTTTATGCAATTTCATTTTTATTATAATAAAAATAAAAATGGATGTTGCAGAAAATTAAAAATGGAAGTTCATTCAAGAAACCACTATACCTTAACGATCTATTTGGAAATTAATTAGAAAAGGAAGTTTAATAGAAAAGAAATAAAAATAAAAATGGATGTTGCAGAAAATTAAAAATGGAAGTTCATTCAAGAAACCACTATACCTTAACGATCTATTTGGAAATTAAATAAAAAATGAAGTTTAATAGAAAAGTAAATTGAATAAAAATGGAAGCTGAATAAAAATAAAAATGGAAGTTGCAGAAAATTAAAAATGGAAGTTCATTCAAGAAACCACTATACCTTAACGATCAATTTGAACTTAAATAAAAAAGGAAGTTGAATAGAAAAATAACATTAATAAAAATGGAAGTCGAATAAAAATAAAAATGGATGTTGTAGAAAATTAAAAATGAAAGTTCATTCTAGAAACCAATATACCTTAACGATCTATTTGGAAATTAAATAAAAAATGATGTTTAATAGAATAGTAAATTGAATAAAAACGGAAGTTGAATAAAAATAAAAATGAAAATTGCTGAAAATTAAAAATGGAAGTTCAATCTAGAAACCACTATACCTTAACGATCTACTTGGAAATTACATAAAAAAGGAAGTTGAGTAGAAAAGAAACTTGAATAAAAAAGGAAGTTAAATAAAAATAAAAATGGATGTTGCAGAAAATTAAAAATGAAAGTTCATTCAGGAAACCACTATACATTAGCGATCTATTTGGAAATTAAATAAAAAAGTAAGTTGAGTAGAAAAGAAACTTGAATGAAAAAGGAAGTTAAATAAAAATAAAAATGGAAGTTGCTGAAAATTAAAAATGGAAGTTCATTTAAGAAACCGCTATACCTTAACGACCTATTTGGAAATTAAACAAAAAAGGAAGTTTAATAGAAAAGTAAATTGAATAAAAATGGAAATTGAATAAAAATAAAAATGAAAGTTGCATAAAATTAAAAATGGAAGTTCAATCCAGAAACCACTATAACTTAACGATCTATTTGGAAATTAAATAAAAAAGGAAGTTGAGTAGAAAAGAAACTCGAACGAAAAAGGAAGTTAAATAAAAATAAAAATGGAAGTTGCAGAAAAGGAATAATTGAAGTTCATTCAAGAAACCACTATACCTTAACGATCAATTTGGAAAATAAATAAAAAGGAAGTCGAGTAGAAAAATGACTTGAATAAAAATGGAAGTCGAATAGAAATAAAAATGGAAGTTCATTCAAGAAACAACTATACCTTAACGATCTGTTTGGAAATTAAATAAAAAAAGGAAGTTGAATAGAAAAATAATTTGAATATAAATGGAAGCTGAATAAAAATAAAAATTGAAGTTCCATGAAATTAAAAATGGAAGTTCATTCATGAAACCACTTTACCTTAACGATCTATTTGGAAATTAAATAAAAAATGAAGTTTAATAGAAAAGTAAATTGAATAAAAATGGAAGCTGAATAAAAATAAAAATGGAAGTTGCAGAAAATTAAAAATGGAAGTTCAATCCAGAAAACAGTATACCTTAACGATTTATTTGGAAATTAAATAAAAAAGGAAGTTGAATAGCCAAGAATCCTGAATAAAAAAAGAAGTTGAATTGAAATAAAAATCGAAGTTGCAAAAAATTAAAATTGGAAGTTCATTCAAGAAACCACTATACTTTAGCTATCTTTTTGGAAATTAAGTAAAAAATAAAGTTTAATAGAAAAGTAAATTGAAAAAAAATGAAAATTGAATAAAAATAAAAACGTAAGTAGCATAAAATTAAAAATGGAAGTTCAATCCAGAAACCACTATACCTTTACGATCTATTTGGAAATTCAATAAAAAGGAAGTTGAGTAGAAAAGAAACTTGAATGAAAAAGGAAGTTAAATAAAAATAAAATGCAAGTTGCAGCAAATTCAGAATGGAAATTCATTCAAGAAACCACTAATCCTTAACGATCTGTTTGGAAATAAAATAAAAAAGGAAGTTTAATAGAAAAGTAAATTGAATAAAAATGGAAATTGAATAAAAATAAGAATGAAAGTTGCATAAAATTAAAAATTGAAGCTCAATCCAGAAACCACTGTACGTTGACGATCTATTTTGAAATTAAATAAAAAAGGAAGTTGAATAGAAAATTAACTTGAATAAAATTGGAAGTTACTTAAAAATAAAAAGGAAAGTTCCATAAAATTAAAAATGGAAGTTCAATCCAGAAACCACTGTACCTTAACGATCTATTTGGAAATTAAATAAAAAAGTAAGTTGAGTAGAAAAGAAACTTGAATGAAAAAGGAAGTTAAATAAAAATAAAAATGGAAGTTACTGAAAATTAATCATGGAAGTTCATTTAAGAAACAACTATACCTTAACGATCTATTTGGAAATTAAACAAAAAAGGAAGATTAATAGAAACATAAATTGAATAAAAATGGAAATTGAATAAAAATAAAAATGAAAGTTGCATAAAATTAAAAATGGAAGTTCAATCCAGAAACCACTATACCTTAACGATCTATTTGGAAATTAAATAAAAAAGGAAGTTGAGTAGAAAAGAAACTTGAATGAAAAAGGAAGTTAAATAAAAATAAAAATGGAAGTTGCAGAAAATGAATAATTGAAGTTCATTCAAGAAACCACTATACCTTAATGATCAATTTGGAAAATAAATAAAAAGGAAGTTGAGTAGAAAAATCACTTGAATAAAAATGGAAGTCGAATAAAAATAAAAATGGAAGTTGCATAAAATTGAAAATGGAAGTTCATTCAAGAAACAACTATACCTTAACGATCTATTTGGAAATTAAATAAAAAAGGAAGTTGAATATAAAAATAATTTGAATAAAAATGGAAGCTGAATAAAAATAAAAATGGAAGTTCCATGAAATTAAAAATCGAAGTTCATTCAAGAAACCACTATACCTTAACGATCTATTTGGAAATTAAATAAAAAAGGAAGTTTAACAGAAAAGTAAATTGAATAAAAATGGAAGCTGAATAAAAATAAAAATGGAAGTTGCAGAAAATTAACAATGGAAGATCAATCCAGAAAACAGTACACCTTAACGATTTTTTTGGAAATTAAATAAAAAAGGAAGCTGAATAGCAAAGAATCCTTAATAAAAAAAGAAGTTAAATTGAAATAAAAATGGAAGTTGCAGAAAATTAAAATTGGAAGTTCATTCAAGAAACCACTATACCTTAACGATCTATTTGGAAATTAAATAAAAAAGGAAGTTCAATGGAAAAGTAAATTGAATAAAAATGGAAGTTGAGTAAAAATAAAAATGAAACTTGCATAAAATTCACAATGGAAGTTCAATCCAGAAACTATTATTCCTTAAAAATTTATTTGGAAATTAAATAAAAAAGGAAGTTGAGTAGAAAAGAAACCTGAACAAAAAAGGAAGTTAAATAAAAATAAAAATTGAAGTTGCAGAAAATTAAAAATGGAAGTTCATTCAAGAAACCACTATACCTTAGCGATCAATTTGGAAATTAAATAAAAAAGGAAGTTGAATAGAAAAATAACATGAATAAAAATGGAAGTCGAATAAAAATAAAATTGGAAGTTGCCGAAAATTAAAAATGGAAGTTCATTCTAAAAACCACTATACCTTAACGATCTTTTTGGAAATTAAATAAAAAAGGAAGTTTAGTAGAAAAGTAAATTGAATAAAAATGGAAGTGGAATAAAAATAAAAATGAAAGTTGCATAAAATTAAAAATGGAAGTTCAATCCCGAAACCACTATACCTTAACGATCTATTTGGAAATTAAATAAAAAAGGAAGTTGAGTAGAAAAGAAACTTGAATAAAAAAAGAAGTTAAATAAAGATAAAAATGGAAGTTGCAGAAAATTAAAAATGGAAGTTCATTAATGAAACCAATATACATTAACGATCTATTTGGAAATTAAATAAAAAAGGAAGTTGAATAGAAAAATAACTTGAATAAAAATGGAAGTCGAATAGAAATAACAATGGAAGTTGCAGAAAATTAAAAATGGAAGTTAATTGAAGAAACCACTATAACTTAACGATCAATTTGGAAATTAAATAAAAAAGGAAGTTTAATAGAATAGTAAATTGAATAAAAATGGAAGTCCAATAAAAATTAAAACGAAAGTTGCATAAAATTAAAAATGGAAGTTCAATTCAGAAACCACTATACCTTAACGATCTATTTGGAAATAAAAAAAAAAAGGAAGTTGCATAAAATTAAAAATGGAAGTTTACTCAAGAAACCACTATACCTAAACGATCTATTTGGAAATTAAATAAAAAATGAAGTTGAATAGAGAAGAATCCTGAATAAAAAAAGAAGTTGAATTGAAATAAAAATCGAAGTTGTAGAAAATTAAAAATGGAAGTTCATTCAAGAAACCACTATACCTTAACGATCTATTTGGAAATTAAATAAAAAAGGAAGTTGAATAGAAAAATGACTTGAATCAAAATGGAAGTCAAATAAAAATAAAAATGGTAGTTGCAGAAAATTAAAAAAGGAAGTTCATTCAAGAAACCACTATACCTTAACGATCTATTTGCAACTTAAATAAAAAAGGAAGTCAAATAGAAAAATGACTTGAATAAAAATGGAAGTCGAATAAAAATAAAAATGAAAGTTGCAGAAAATTAAAAATGGAAGTTCGTTCAAGAAACCACTATATTTTAACGATCTATTTGGAAATTAAATAAAAAGGAAAGTTTAATGGAAAAGAAAATTGAATAAAAAAGGAAGTTGAATAAAAATAAAAATGAAAATTGCATAAAATTAAAAATGGAAGTTCCATCAGTAAACCACTATACCTTAACGATCTATTTGGAAATTAAATAAAAAAGGAAGTTGAATAGAAAAGTAAATTGAATAAAAATGAAAGTTGAATAAAAATGGAAATAAAAGTTGCAGAAAATTAAAAATAGAAGTTCATTCAAGAAACCACTATACCTTAATGACCTATTTGGAAACTAAATAAAAATGGAAGTTTAATTGAAAATGAAATTGAATAAAAATGGAAGTTGAATAAAAATAAAAATGGAAGTTGCAGAAAATTAAAAATGGAAGTTCCATCTAGAAACCACTATACGTTAACGATCTATTTCGAAATTAAATAAAAAAGGAAGTTGAATAGAAAAGTAAATTGAATAAAAATGAAAGTTGAATAAAAATAGAAATAAAAGTTGCAAAAAATTAAAAATAGAAGTTCATTCAAGAAACCACTATACCTTAACGACCTATTTGGAAATTAAATAAAAATGGAAGTTTAATTGAAAATTAAATTGAATAAAAATGGAAGTTGAATAAAAATAAAAATGGAAGTTGCAGAAAATTAAAAATGGAAGTTCAATCAAGAAACCATGATACCTTAACGATCTATTTGGAAATTAAATAAAAAAGG
>NW_021026669.1:29662-34662 GCF_004153795.1 Camellia sinensis | reverse complement strand
GTATACTATATGTATATGCATCTTAGAACTCCTTCTAACGACCTATACATTCTGTTATCATTTCCAATCAGACGATCCATTAATCCAACTAGTCGAAGATTATAAATGGATCAAATTTTTTGATTTCCACTGGAGATTAGGAATAGATGGACTTTCTATAGGACCCATTTTACTGACGGGATTCATCACTACTTTAGCTACTTTAGTTGAATAGAAAAGTAAATTGAATAAAAATGAAAGTTGAATAAAAATAAAAATAAAAGTTGCAGAAAATTAAAAATGGAAGTTCATTCAAGAAACCAGTATACCTTAACGATCTATTTGGAAATTAAATAAAAATGGAAGTTTAATAGAAACGTAAATTGAATAAAAATGGATGTTGAATAAAAATAAAAATGAAACTTGCATAAAATTAACAATGGAAATTCAATCGAGAAAGCACTATTCCTTAGCGATTTACTTGGAAATTAAATAAAAAAAGGAAGTTGAGTATCAAAGAAACCTGAACAAAAAGGAAGTTAAATAAAAATAAAAATAGAAGTTGCAGAAAATTATAAATGGAAGTTCATTCAAGAAACCACTATACCGTAACGATCTATTTGGAAATTGAATAAAAAAGGAAGTTGAATAGAAAAATAAGTTGAGTATAAATGGAAGTCGAATAAAAATAAAAATTGAAGTTGCAGAAAATTAAAAATGGAAGTTCATTCAAGAAACCACTATACCTTAACGATCTATTAGGAAATTAAATAAAAAATGAAGTTTAACAGAAAAGTAAATTGAATAAAAATGGAAGCTGGATAAAAATAAAAATGAAACGTGCAGAAAATTAACAATGGAAGTTCAATCCAGAAACCAATATACCTTAACGATCTATTTGGAAAGTAAATAAAAAAGGAAATTGAGTAGAAAAGAAACTTTAATTAAAAAGAAGTTAAATAAAAATAAAAATGGAAGTTGCAGAAAATTGAAAATGGAAGTTCATTCAAGAAACCACTATACCTTAACGATCAATTTGGAAATTAAATAAAAAAGGAAGTTGAATAGAAAAATAACTTGTATAAAAATGGAAGCTGAATAAAAATAAAAATGGAAATTCCATAAAATTAAAAATGGATGTTCATTAAAGAAACCACTATACCTTAACGATTTATTTGGAAATCAAATAAAAAAGGAAGTTTAATAGAAAAGTAAATTGAACAAAAATGAAATTGAATAAAAATAAAAATGAATGTTGCATAAAATTAAAAATGGAAATCCAATCCAGAAACCACTATACGTTAACGATCTATTTGGAAATTAAATAAAAAAGGAAGTGGAATAGAAAAAAAACTTGAAGATAAAAAGAAGTTGAATAGAAATAAAAATGGAAGTTGCAGAAAATTAAAATTGAAAGTTCATTCAAGAAACCACTATACCTTAACGATCTATTTGGAAATTAGATAAAAAAGGAAATTTAATAGAAAAGTAAATTGAATAAAAATGGATGTTGAATAAAAATAAAAATGAAACTTGCATAAAATTAACAATGGAAGTTCAATCCAGAAACCACTATACCTTAACGATCTTGTCACGACCCCAAACCGCCCCTAGTAGTTTGGTGCCGTGATGGCCAGTAATCCATAATTACCGAAGGCCAACTTTTCAAAAGTTTAACACAATCAGAGTATGGATATAGGGGGCTCACAAATGCGGAAGCAATAAATCAAATATACGTGGTCCATAAGAGTAGTGCATAGATCCAATGTAATGGCATATATCTTTACAACTTGAATACAACAAAGTAAAATATGTATTACATCTTGATCAAAAGGTTTCTCGAGCCGACATATACAAAACATAGTGATTACAAGCCAAGAAGCATGATTTTCAAGATTCGCCGACATGAAATAAATGACATCGCCGACGTGAATACAAAAACAAAGCCGACATAATCATGGATCCAAAACAAGCTTTCAAAAACAGTCTAGGCGTCGCCGACGTCCTGCTCATCACCTACATATATATAGAGAGAGTGAGCTTGGATACTCAGTGAATGGTACTAGAAATAAAGGTTTTGCATGAATATAGCCGGGGTCTTTCAAAACAAAACACATCAACTAATACTCAAACGAAGGATGAAACCGTTATCACCAATCAAATATACAATTTCAAGATGCTTAACTACATCGGTCAAAAACAAGGATACCATTCAATCAATCACATCTTACAAGTATCAAGGGATGCTACTACATCGCAAAACAAAGATAACCGTATTCATCAATCAAATCCTACAAGCCAATCAACAAGAGAGCCCGAATAACCCGTCAAAGTGCCCAAACAAAAACCTGCACATCCTAACATCCCTAATAAAGTGGGCAAAAAATGGTCTGCAAAGCTTAAGCTCTCCACACAAGCACAGTTTACTTAGTGCCCGATAGCCCATTTTAACATATATAAAACTCTTCTTACATTAGCCTGTAACACCTTATACCATAACAAACTTTTACTACTGGCCTAGCACCATTAAATCATAAAGTCCATTCCAAAAGGCCGTATCCATTTGTATTCGTGCTGGGCTAATTTGCTATCCTCCAGTACAAGGGACTTTTCAAGGATGACATCAAAACAAGGCTTATACTTGATACATCAAAACAGAGCTATTCATTCATGCTTAACAAATACTTCCGTCAAAACAAAGCAAAGCGAGATTTATCAAAACAGTATAACATAGCTTTATTAGAAATACCACTCACATAGTTTTCCTCGGGTGTAGGCTCAAAGCAAAGATCAAGGACCTACAAATCACATGGCAACCCACACTCTCAAAACAAGCTTATATGCATGCAAATGATCTCGACGTTCTCACCAGATCCAAGTCAATAACAAAGCAAAACATGCTGGGAGTTTAAACACTGCTCCCGTCTCATGAAAACACACTGGGTACTAACCAGGTCTTTGCCGAGGTCCCACACATCCTTGCCGAGGTGTGGTCCCGTTGGCCTCATTCAAAAGCAAGGTTGGAAAACCTGGGTTTCCCTTTGGAGAACATGCAGATCATGATGAACATGATCATGAGAAAGATGAATGCAAGATCAAAACTCGTTACAAAAATCTGAGATTTCATGCCATGAGTTCAAAACATGGACCTGGGTACCCATACAAGAAGGTCATGCAAGAACAAACACAAAAACATGGTTTTCGCTCCAAACTTTCGGATTAAAACGAGACTTTCTTCAAGAACACATGAAAAACCATTTTCTCTTTCCAAAACCAATTTCAAATCGATGCATGACATGCAAAATAGATTCGATCATGCAATGCAGCTAGATGATCAGCAACAACAACCAAAGTAGATCAAGATTCTAACCTCAAAACTCTAATCCGACGGTTCAAACCACGAAGATCAAGCTTGGAAGATCTATTCTCACTCAAGAACTCCTCTTCTTCCTCTCAAGAGCTTCTCTCTCTAAAGGCAAAGATTTGAGAAAAAAAAATGATTTGTTTCTAGGTCTGCCGGCTGTCTTAACAATCAGCTCGGACACGTGGCGCTACCGGGTTGGTTCAACTCAAAAAGGTGATTGATACATAAAACAAGTCTCTGACAAAGCGTATGCAACAAGCTAAGGCAAGACACACCGGCAAGAATGACATCGACTAAAGTCAAAGCTTCGGCAACAGGATAACAAAGACATCGGCTAGGGAGGACGACGCTTGACTAAGCTGTGCCACATCTCGGCCAAGGCCATACCTGCCCGAGGACAAGGATCATCAAGTCCAAGACATCTCGGCAACAAGCCCGAGGTGAAGATGGGGGTCGACCAAGGTCCCAAAACAGTTCTAAGTACAAGGGTTCAAAGGTGAACTAAGCTCAAGGTAACCTCGGCTACACAGCCGGCAAGGAACAAAATCACGCAAGCAATACTTAAATAAAACAGGGCAAGGCAAAACCTTCAAAACATCAAAACAAGACAAGACAATGCATGAATGTATGCAAGTATGACAAGAGTAAGGTGAGGGTTGCTACAGATCTATTTGGAAATTAATAAAAAAAGGAAGTTGAGTAGAAAAGAAACTTGAATAAAAAAGGAAGTTAAATAAAAATAAAAATGGAAGTTGCAGAAAATTAAAAATGGAAGTTCAATCCAAAAACCACTATACCTTAACGATCTATTTGGAAATTAAATAAAAAAGGAAGTTTAATAGAAAAGTAAATTGAATAAAAATGGAATTTGAATAAAAATAAAAATGAAAGTTGCATAAAATTAAAAATGGAAGTTCAATCCAGAAACCACTATACCTGAACGATCTATTTGGAAATTAAATAAAAAAGGAAGTTGAGTAGAAAAGAAACTAGAATAAGAAAGGCAGTTAAATAAAAATAAAAATGGAAGTTGCAGAAAATTAAAAATAGAAGTTCATTCAAGAAACCACTATATCTTAACGATCTATTTGTAAGTTAAATAAAAAAGGAAGTTGAATAGTAATATACCATGAATAAAAATGGAAGTCAAATAAAAATAAAATGGAAGTTCATTGAAGAAACCACTATACCTTAACGATCTATTTGGAAATTAAATAAAAAAGGAAGTTTAATAGAATATTAAATTTAATAAAAATGGAAGTTGAATAAAAATAAAAACGAAAGTTGCATAAAATTAAAACTGGAAGTTCAATCCAGAAACCACTATACCTTAACGATCTATTTGGAAATTAAATAAAAAAAGAAATTGAATAGAAAAACGACTTGAATAAAAATGGAAGTCAAATAAAAATAAAAATGGAAGTTGCAGAAAATTATAAACGGAAGTTCATTCAAGAAACCACTATACCTTAACGATCAATTTGGAAATTAATGAATGTTGCATAAAATTAAAAATGGAAGTTCAATCCAGAAACCACTATACCTTAAAGATCTATTTAGAAATTGAATAAAAAAGAAAGTTGAATAGAAAAGAAACTTGAATAAAAAAGGAAGTTAAATAAAAATAAAAATGGAAGTTGCAGAAAATTAAAAATGG
>NW_021026669.1:16720-29637 GCF_004153795.1 Camellia sinensis | reverse complement strand
TTAGTTAATTTTATGCAAGTTTCATTTTGATTTTATTCACTTCATTTTATTCAATTTACTTTTCTATAAACTTCCTTTTATTTAATTTCCAAATAGATCGTTAAGTTATAGTGTTTCTTGAATGAATTCCAATTTCATTTTCTAGAACTTCCATTTTTATTTTCTATTCAAACTTTCTTTTTTTATTTTTTCATAAACATCCGCGTTTCCCTTCGTTTAATTGTTGTATCCGCGACTAGGTTCCGTGGACTTTTTGTTATTGTGTGTGTTACATCCTCTACTCCTTACTATTTAGTCTTGGGTTGGTTGGCAAGTTTGAAACAGGTGGTTGAACTGGAAACCAAGAGAGTAGTTGCCCAGATTATGGCCTTCACGCCGGCGAGGGATTTGATGCTCGAGCGGACCTCGTTCGTTGTCTGTCCGCTCGAGCGGGTTTTCACGCCTCCAGCGTAGTTTCCATCATTCCAAGTATTCTCTCCTCTGTTGTGTGTGATGCTCGAGCGGAGAGTACGCGATCGACGCGCAGAACTAAGTTCTTATAATTCTGTGGATGTGTATCGCCGCTCGAGCGGATGTGTGACCTCGAGTGGGAGTCTGTGAGGATGCTCGAGCAGAAGCGTTTGAAGCCTCGAGTGGGGCGACTGGTTAAGCTCCGGTTTGTTACTTTTTTAAATCACTTCTTTCCACTTTCTTTCTTTCCTTACTTTTCCAAAACACCATTGTGAGCTTCTCACTCTAAGCTCTACCTTCCTCTACTATGATCTGAGAGTGAGTGTTTCTCCTCACCTTGGGCCTTTGTAAAATGTGATTGATCTGTCGAGGCTTCGTTTGATCCAAGAAATTTGGGATTTGGAGCACTTTTATTTCGGTCATCTTCCTATTTAGTTCCCATTGATGGTAAGGGACATTCTCCTTTTCTTTTTCAATACTTCGTCTATAAGACTAGACTGGTAATTTTGTATTGCTATGAAAAATCAAAACCATGTTGTGATTTGAAATCCATGAAAGGAACATAGGGTGGTGTTAAAAAAGTTATGTTGTCATCGAGGATGTTTCTGGTTAATTGGAGTGTAATTAACCGAATTGTTGAGTTGTAGTGGAAGAAAAAGCCCTAAATCAATTATTGCTATTGCATAAATTAAAATGGAGGATAGTATTCTATATTGTAAAATCTCTATGTTGATGTATGTGGTGAAGGTGTAATGCGCTAAGGGTAACTTGGCTTTGGAGAGTTTGAAATTAATGTTAGTGGACTAATGTGAGTTATAGGCTTTATTACATCAATGGAATTGGTTTTGATAAAATAAAAGGAGTAATTTGGTTTGGTAACAACAAAAGGACGCGAGTTGATTTGTGAAAACAAAAAGGGGAATGAACTTTTTTGGTGAAATGGGAAAGTATTGAAAACGTAATATAAAATTATTGTTGTTCCATGAGGTTAATACACACAGTGTGGAAATTGGTATCTCGAACTACCCATTTAAGTGTCTCGGTTGGGGTCTCAGACAATTTTAGTCCTCTAATTGAGTACTAAATGCATAGATTTGTCTTGTCCATCGGGGATGGACAAACGTTGATAAGGGTTGTGTATCATTACACATGTTTGATAAACAATCTTAATGTGATAGAAATGTGAGAATAGTATATAATATCGTAAGCTTTAGGGGGAGGAGAGAGGGTTGTACCCACGTGTGTGAAAGATAGGTGGACTCCACACACCATATGTCAATATACTTTACAAACATTGTTTGTGTCTGGGAATGGTTATGTATATTGTTGCACAGTTGGTTATGCCCTGTTGCATTTTCGAGTTGTGTGTTATACCCCGCTTATAATCAGAGGTACCGTTACCCTTCCAGCTTAGCCGCCTGGAGAAACTGAATGCGCTGAGAGTATAAGGTCCAGAGCCCTTCCAGCTAGCGCCGGTAAAGCTGGCATCTTGTTGGTGAAGGTGATCTTGGCTATACTAGGCACCATGGCGTAAGTAGAGCAACAGTTGTTATTATAGATTAATAATTCAGTGGTTGTGGAATAGCAATAGATTGTGTTGTTGATATAATGTTTTGAGAGGCGAGTTTGCTCCATCATTGTTATACTTATACAATGTCGCGTGAGTTGTTTACTCATCTTTATATAACAATGCAAGTGATAAGGTAATTACTGTATCCGGAAAAGCCAAAATGTCATCTTGTCTTTGAAAGTGTGAAGAAACAGATTTCTCTTTACAAGAAATTATAAAAATTTTAGAAAAGGGATTCCTGTGTATGTTATAGGGAATGGAAGAGATAGCTTGGCTATGAATTTAATTTCCTACAAGGTATTGTTAAATGCTAGAAAAGATTGGGAACGGGGATTCAATGAAAAGGATAAGAAAAGAAAATTGATCGCCTATGGCGTTGATTGAAATGGTTGTTTTCAAGTAAAGGTTCATACTTAGTGTATATTTGTATAAACTATCCACATAACTATCCTATGTATGAGAAATGAGTTTCATGATCGATAGCTATACTGTAGTTGTTATTTGTTTGAGGATCATAGTTGAGTCCCCTACTGGACCTATATGTTCACCCACTTGTTGAATCTTTTCAGATGGTTTTACAGGATGTGCTACAAGATTTGGATCCTTATTGGTTGGCGCACGGGCCCTTGTTGTAGGCGGAATGCCATATAGTAAAATGGTTACCCTTCTTGCGTGGATCATGTAAAGATGTAAGCCCAAGGCAATTATTAATAATTGTTAACTCATGTCAGATTCAAAATGGCATTCCGAATAGAGGATGTTAAGCACGTCTACGGATTGAAATGAGATTTATTTCCGCATGTTATCCTGAAATTATAAGTCAATACTTGTTAATCGAACTTCAAGTAATAATAAGGTGGGCGTGTGACAATCTCAAGCCTTCTTTTCTATTCAACTTCCTTTTTTATTTAATTCCAAATAGATCGTTAAGGTATAGGGTTTCTTAATGAACTCATTAAATTAGCACTCATTGTTTAATTTCTGCACTTCCATTTTATTTATTTGGAAGTTCAATCCAGAAACCACTATTCCTTAACGATCTATTTCGAAATTAAATAAAAAAGGAAGTTGAGTAGAAAAGAAACTAGAATAAGAAAGACAGTTAAATAAAAATAAAAATGGAAGTTGCAGAAAATTAAAAATAGAAGTTCATTCAAGAAACCACTATATCTTAACGATCTATTTGTAAGTTAAATAAAAAAGGAAGTTGAATAGTAATATAACTTGAATAAAAATGGAAGTCAAATAAAAATAAAAATTCAAGTTGCAGAAAATTAAAAATGGAAGTTCATTGAAGAAACCACTATACCTTAATGATCTATTTGGAAATTAAATAAAAAAGGAAGTTTAATAGAATATTAAATTTAATAAAAATGGAAGTCGAATAAGAATAAAAACGAAAGTTGCATAAAATTAAAACTAGAAGTTCAATCCAGAAACCACTATACTTTAACGATCTATTTGGAAATTAAATAAAAAAGGAAATTGAATAGAAAAACGACTTGAATAAAAATGGAAGTCAAATAAAAATAAAAATAGAAGTTGCAGAAAATTAAAAAATGAAGTTCATTCAAAAAACCACTATACCTTAACGATCAATTTGGAAATTAAATAAAAAAGGAAGTTGAATAGAAAAATGACGTGAATAAAAATGGAAGTCGAATAAAAATAAAAATGAAAGTTGCAGAAAATTAAAAATGGAAGTTCGTTCAAGAAACCACTATACCTTAACGATCTATTTGGAAATTAAATAAAAAAAGGAAATTTAATAGAAAAGTAAATTGAATAAAAATGGAAGTTGAATAAAAATAAAAACGAAAGTTGCATAAAATTAAAAATGGAAGTTCAATCCAGAAACCACTATACCTTAACGATCTATTTGGAAATTAAATAAAAAAGGAAGTTGAGTATAAAAGAAACTAGAATAAAAAAGCCAGTTAAATAAAAATAAAAATGGAAGTTGCAGAAAATTAAAAATAGAAGTTCATTCAAGAAACTACTATATCTTAATGATCTATTTGGAAATTAAATAAAAAAGGAAGTTGAATATTAAAATAACTTGAATAAAAATGGATGTCAAATAAAAATAAAAATGCAAGTTGCATAAAATTAAAAATGGAAGTTCATTGAAATAAACACTATACCTTAACGATCTATTTGGAAATTAAATAAAAAAGGAAGTTGAATAGAAAAATGACTTGAATAAAAATGGAAATCAAATAAAAATAAAAATAGAAGTTGCAGAAAATTAAAAATGGAAGTTCATTGAAGAAACCACTATACCTTAATGATCAATTTGGAAATTAAATAAAAACGGAAGTTGAATAGAAAAATGACTTGAATAAAAATGGAAGTCAAATAAAAATAAAAATGGAAGTTGCAGAAAATTAAAAATGGAAGTTCGTTCAAGAAACCACTATACCTTAACGATCTATTTGGAAATTAAATAAAAAAGGAAGTTTAATAGAAAAGTAAATTGAATAAAAATGAAAGTTGAATAAAAATAAAAATGAAAGTTGCATAAAATTAAAAATGGAAGTTCAATCCAGAAACAGTATACGTTAACGATCTATTTGGAAATTAAATAACAAAGGAAGTCGAATAGAAAAGTTACTTGAATAAAAATGGAAGTTACTTAAAAATAAAAATGAAAGTTGCAGAAAATTAAGAATGGAAATTCATTCAATAAACCACTATATGTTAACGATCTATTTGGAAATTAAATAAACAAGGAAGTTGAATAGAAAAGTTAATTGAATAAAAATGAAAGTTGAATAAAAATAAAAATAAAAGTTGCAGAAAATTAAAAATGGAAGTTCATTCAAGAAACCACTATACCTTAACGATCATTTTGGAAATTAAATAAAAATGGAAGTTTAATAGAAAAGTAAATTGAATAAAAATAGAAGTTGAATAAAAATAAAAATGGAAGTTGTAGAAGATTAAAAATTGAAGTTCAATCCAGAAACCACTATACCTTAACGATCTATTTGGAAATTAAATAAAAAAGGTTGTTGAGTAGAAAAGAAACTTGAATAAAAAAGGAAGTTAAAGAAAAATAAAAATGGAAGTTGCAGAAAATTAAAAATGGAAGTTCGTTCAAGAAACCACTATACCTTAACGATCTATTAGGAAATTAAATAAAAAAGGAAGTTGAATAGAAAAATAACAAGAATAAAAATGGAAGTTTATTAAAAAACAACTATACCTTAACAATCTATTTGGAAATTAAATAAAAAAAGGTACTTGAATAGAAAAGTAAATTGAATAACAATGGAAGTTGAATAAAAATAAAAATGAAAGTTGCATAAAATTAAAAATGTAAGTTCAATCCAGAAACCACTATACCTTACCGATCCATTTGGAAATTAAATAAAAAAGGAAGTCGAATAGAAAAGTTACTTGAATAAAAATGGAAGTTTCAGAAAATTAAAATTGGAAGTTCATTCAAGAAACCACTATACCTTAACGATTTATTTGGAAATTAAATAAAAAAGGAAGTTTAATAGAAAAGTAAATTGAATAAAAATGGAAGTTGAATAAAAATAAAAATGAAACTTGCATAAAATTAACAATGGAAGTTCAATCCAGAAACCACTATTCCTTAGCGATTTATTTGGAAATTAAATAAAAAAGGAAGTTCAGTATAAAAGAAACCTCAACAAAAAAGGAAGTTAAATAAAAATAAAAATAGAAGTTGCAAAAATTAAAAATGGAAGTTCATTCAAGAAACCACTATACCTTAACGATCTATTTCGACAATAAATAAAAAAGGAAGTTTAATAGAAAAATAACTTGAAAAAAAATTGAAGTCGAATAAAGATAAAAATGGAAGTTGCCGAAAATTAAAAATTGAAATTCCTTCTAGAAACCAATATACCTTAACGATCTATTTGGAAATTAAATAAAAAAGGAAGTTTAATAGAAAAGTAAATTGAATAAAATTGGAGGATGAATAAAAATAAAAATGGAAGTTGCATAAAATTAAAAATGGAAGTTCAACCCAGAAACCACTATACCTTAACGATCTATTAGGAAATTAAATAAAAAAGGAAGTTGAATAGAAAAATAACATGAATAAAAATGGAAGTTGAATAAAAATAAAAATGCAAGTTGCATAAAATTAAAAATGGAAGTTCATTAAAGAAACCACTATAGCTTAACGATATATTTGGAAATTAAATAAAAAAGGAACTTTAATAGGAAAGTAAATTGAATAAAAATGGAAGTTGAGTAAAAATAAAAATGAAAGTTGCATAAAATTAAAAATGTAAGTTCAATCAAGAAACCACTATACCTTAACGATCTATTTGGAAATTAAATAAAAAAGGAAGTTGAATAGAAAAGAAGCTTGAATAAAAAAAGAAGTTGAATAGAAAAAAAAATGGAAGTTGCAGAAAATTAAAATTGGAAGTTCATTCAAAAAACCACTATAGCTTAACGATCTATTTGCAAATTTAATAAACAAGGAAGTTTAATAGAAAAGTAAATTGAATAAAAATGGAAGTTGAATAAAAATAAAAATGAAACTTGCATAAAATTAACAATGAAGTTCAATCCAGAAACCACTATTCCTTAGCGATTTATTTGGAAATTAAATAAAAAAGGAAGTTGAGTATAAAAGAAACTGGAACATAAAAGGATGTTAAATAAAAATAAAAATAGATGTTACAGAAAATTAAAAATGGAAGTTCATTCAAGAAACCACAATACCTTAACAATCTATTTGTAAATTAAATAAAAAAGAAAGTTGAACAGAAAAATATCAAGAATAAAAATGGAAGTCGAATAAAAATAAAAATAGAAGTTAAATAAAAATAAAAATTAAAGTTGCAGAAAATTAAAAATGGAAGTTCAATCCAGAAACCACTATACCTTAACGATATATTTGGAAATTAAATAAAACAGTAAGTTGAATAGAAAAATGACTTGAATAAAAATGGAAGTCAAATAAAAATAAAAATGGAGGTTGCAGAAAATTAAAAAAAGAAATTCATTCAAGAAACCACTAAATTAATAAAAAAGGAAGTTGAATAGAAACGTAAATTGAATAAAAAATGAAAGTTCAATAAAAATAAATATAAAAGTTGTAGAAAATTAAAAATGGAAGTTCAATCCAGAAACCACTATATGTTAACGATCTATTTGGAAATTAAATAAAAAAAATATGTCGAATAGAAAAGTTACTTGAATAAAAATGGAAGTTGCAGAAAATTAAAATTGGAAGTTCATTCAAAAAACCACTATAGCTTAACGATCTATTTGCAAATTTAATAAACAAGGAAGTTTAATAGAAAAGTAAATTGAATAAAAATGGAAGTTGAATAAAAATAAAAATGAAACTTGCATAAAATTAACAATGAAGTTCAATCCAGAAACCACTATTCCTTAGCGATTTATTTGGAAATTAAATAAAAAAGGAAGTTGAGTATAAAAGAAACCGGAACATAAAAGGATGTTAAATAAAAATAAAAATAGATGTTGCAGAAAATTAAAAATGGAAGTTCATTCAAGAAACCACAATACCTTAACAATCTATTTGTAAATTAAATAAAAAAGGAAGTTGAACAGAAAAATATCATGAATAAAAATGGAAGTCGAATAAAAATAAAAATAGAAGTTAAATAAAAATAAAAATTAAAGTTGCAGAAAATTAAAAATGGAAGTTCAATAACCTCTATACCTTAACGATCAATTTGGAAATTAAATAAAAAAGGAAGTTGAATAGAAAAATGACTTGAATAAAAATGGAAGTCAAATAAAAATAAAAATGGAGGTTGCAGAAAATTAAAAAATGAAGTTCATTCAAGAAACCACTAAATTAATAAAAAAGGAAGTTGAATAGAAACGTAAATTGAATAAAAAATGAAAGTTCAATAAAAATAAATATAAAAGTTGTAGAAAATTAAAAATGGAAGTTCAATCCAGAAACCACTATATGTTAACGATCTATTTGGAAATTAAATAAAAAAAATATGTCGAATAGAAAAGTTACTTGAATAAAAATGGAAGTTGCAGAAAATTAAAAATGGAAATTCATTCAAGAAACCACTATACCTTAACGTTCTATTTGGAAATTAAATAAAAAAGGATGTTGAATAGAAAAGTAAATTGAATAAAAATAAAAATAAAAGTTGCAGAAAATTAAAAATAGAAGTTCATTCAAGAAACCACTATACCTTAACGTTCTATGTGGAACTTAAATAAAAATGGAAGTTTAATAGAAAATTGAATTGAATAAAAATGGAAGTTCAATAAAAATAAGAATGAAATATGCAGAAAATTAAAAATGGAAGATCAATCCAGAAACCACTATACCTTTACGATCTATTTGGAAATTAAACAAAAAATGTAGTTGAGTAGAAAAGAAACTTGAATAAAAAAGGAAGTTAAATAAAAATAAAAATGGAAGTCGCAGAAAATTAAAAATGGAAGTTCATTCAAGAAACCCCAATACCTTAACGATCTATTAGGAAATTAAATAAAAAAGAAAGTCTAACAGAAAAATAACTTGAATAACAATGGAAGTTGAATAAAAATAAAAATGGAAGTTGCATAAAATTAAAATTGAAAGTTTATTAAAGAAACCACTATACCTTAACGATCTATTTGGAAATTAAATAAAAAAATAACTTTAAGAGAAAAGTAAATTGAATAAAAATTGAAGTTGAATAAAAAAAAAATTAAAGTTGCATAAAATTAAAAATGTAAGTTCAATCCAGAAACCACTATACCTTAACGACCTATTTGGAAATTAAATAAAAAAGGAAGTTGGACAGAAAAGAAGCTTGAATAAAAAAAGAAGTTGAATAAAAATAAAAATGGAAGTTGCCGAAAATTAAAATTGGAAGTTCATTCAAGAAACCACTATACCATAACGATCTATATGGAAATCAAATAAAAAAGGAAGTTGAATAGAAAAATAACCTGAATAAAAATGGAAATCGAATAAAAATAAAAATGGAAGTCGTAGAAAATTAAAAATGGAAGCTCAGTCAAGAAACCTCTATACCTTAACGATCAATTTGGAAATTAAATAAAAAAGGAAGTTGAATAGAAAAATGACTTGAATAAAAATGGAAGTCGAATAAAAATAAAAATGGAAGTTGCAGAAAATTAAAAATAGAAGTTCGTTCAAGAAACCACTATACCTTAACGATCTATTTGGAAATTAAATAAAAATGGAAGTTGAATAAAAATAAAAATGAAAGCTGCATAAAATTAAAAATGGAAGTTCAATCCAGAAACCACTATACGTTAACGATCTATTTTGAAATTAAATAAAAAAGGAAGTTGAAAAGAAAAGTTACTTGAATAAAAATGGAAGTTACTTAAAAATAAAAATGGAAGTTGCAGAAAATTAAAAATGGAAATTCATTTAAGAAACCACTATACCTTAACGACCTATTAGGAAATTAAATAAAAACGGAAGTTGAATAGAAAAATAACTTGAATAAAAATGGAAGTCGAATAAAAATAAAAATGGAAGTTACAGAAAATTAAAAATGGAAGTTCGTTAAAGAAACCACTATACCTTAACGATCTATTTGGAAATTAAATAAAAATGGAAGTTTAATAGAAATGTAAATTGAATAAAAATAGAGGTTGAATAAAAATAAAAAAGGAAGTTGCAGAAAATTAAAAATGGAAGTTCAATCCAGAAACCACTATACCTTAACGATCAAATTTGAAAATTAAATAAAAAAGGAAGTTGAATAGAAAAGTAAATTGAATAAAAATGAATGTTGAATAAAAATAAAAATGAAAGTTGCATAAAATTAAAAATGGAAGTTCAATCCAGAAACCACTATACATTAACGATCTATTTGGAAATTAAATAAAAAAGAAAGTTGAGTAGAAAAGAAACTTGAATGAAAAAGGTAGTTAAATAAAAATAAAAATGGAAGTTACAGAAAATTAAAAATGGAAGTTCGTTCAAGAAACCACTATACCTTAACCATCTACTTGGAAATTAAATAAAAAAGGATGTTGAATAGAAAAGTAAATTGAATAAAAATGAAAGTTGAATAAAAATAAAAATAAAAGTTGCAGAAAATTAGAAATAGAAGTTCATTCAAGAAACCACTATACCTTAACGTTCTATTTGGAAATTAAATAAAAATGGAAGTTTAATAGAAAATTAAATTGAATAAAAATGGAAGTTCAATAAAAATAAAAATGAAAGTTGCAGAAAATTAAAAATGGAAGTTCAATCCAGAAACCACTATACCTTAACGATCTATTTGGAAATTAAACAAAAAAGGTAGTTGAGTAGAAAAGAAACTTGAATAAAAAAAGAAGTTAAATAAAAATAAAAATGGAAGTTGCAGAAAATTAAAAATGGAAGTTCATTCAAGAAACCACTATACCTTAACGATCTATTAGGAAATTAAACAAAAAAGAAAGTCAAGTAGAAAAAGAACTTGAATAAAAATAAAAATGGAAGTTGCATAAAATTAAAAATGAAAGTTCATTAAAGAAACCACTATACCTTAACGATCTATTTGGAAATTAAATAAAAAAATAACTTTAACAGAAAAGTAAATTGAATAAAAATTGAAGTTGAATAAAAATAAAAAAGAAAGTTGCATAAAATTAAAAATGTAAGTTCAATCCAAAAACCACTATACCTTAACGATCTATTTGGAAACTAAATAAAAAAGGAAGTTGAATAGAAAATAAGCTTGAATAAAAAAAGAAGTTCAATAGAAATAAAAACGGAAGTTGCAGAAAATTAAAATTGGAAGTTCATTCAAGAAACCACTATACCTTAACGATCTATATGGAAATCATATAAAAAAGGAAGTTGAATAGAAAAATAACCTGAATAAAAATGGAAATCGAATAAAAATAAAAATTGAAGTCGAAGAAAATTAAAAATGGAAGTTCAGTCAAGAAACCACTATGCCTTAACGATCAATTTGGAAATTAAATAAAAAAGGAAGTTGAATAGAAAAATGACTTGAACAAAATTGCAAGTCGAATAAAAATAAAAATGGAAGTTGCAGAAAATAAAAAATGGAAGTTCGTTCAAGAAACCACTACACCTTAACGATCTATTTGGAAATTAAATAAAAAAGGAAGTTTAATATAAAAGTAAATTGAATAAAAAGTTGAATAAAAATAAAAATTAAAGCTGCATAAAATTAAAAATGGATGTTCATTCCAGAAACAACTATACGTTAACGATCTATTTGGAAATTAAATAAAAAAGGAAGTTGAATAGAAAAGTTATTTGAATAAAAATGGAAGTTACTTAAAAATAAAAATGGAAGTTGCAGAAAATTAAAAATGGAAGTTCATTCCAGAAACTACTATATCTTAATGATCTATTTGGAAATTAAATAAAAATGGAAGTTTAATAGAAAAGTAAATTGAATAAAAATAGAAGTTGAATAAAAATAATAAAGGAAGTTGCAGAAAATTAAAAATGGAAGTTCAATCTAGAAACCACTATATCTTAATGATCTATTTGGAAATTAAATAAAAAACGAAGTTGAGTATAAAAGAAACCTGAACAAAAAAGGAAGTTAAATAAAAATAAAAATTGAAGTTGCAGAAAATTAAAAATGGAAGTTCATTCAAGAAACCATTATACCTTAACAATCTATTTGGAAATTAAATAAAAAAGGAAGTTGAATCGAAAAATAACTTGCATAAAAATGGAAGTCGAATAAAAATAAAACTGAAACATGCATAAAATTAACAATGAAGTTCAATCGAGAAACCACTATTCCTTAGCGATTTATTTGGAAATTAAATAAAAAAGGAAGTTGAGTATAAAAGAAACCTGAACAAAAAAGGATGTTAAATAAAAATAAAAATAGAAGTTGCAGAAAATTAAAAATGGAAGTTCATTCAAGAAACCACTATACCTTAACGATCTATTTGGAAATTAAATAAAAAAGAAAGTTGAATAGAAAAATAACTTGAATAAAAATGGAAGTCGAATAAAAATAAAAATGGAAGTTGTCGAAAATTAAAAATGGAAGTTCATTCTAGAAACCACTTGTAGGAACCCACATTTTATGTCCTCATAATGTTCATGAGCATCGGTATGATTTATGACTTGTTAAGCTTGCATGTGTATGTTTGTGACTTGTTTCGCTTGAGCGGATGTGATCCATGCCTTGTTTTGAAGCCTTGTGATTTGTCTAAGTGTAGTGTGCTTGTCTTGTTCCTTCCTTGATGTGAAACTTAGGTCACGCCTTGCCTGAGTTATATTAGCCGATGTTATTCCAAGCCTGGGTTACGTTACGCCTAGATCATTCCAAGCCGAGGTCATCCTCAGTCTAGAAGTATCTTGGAACCCCTTGTTGACCTCCGTCCTTGCCTGGACACATTAGCCGAGATGTTTCCTTGCACCCAAGTGATCTCGTCCTGGAGTGGTATGACCTAGGCCGAGGTGTGGCGCATCTAGGCCAAGGTGTGGCACAGCTTAGTCAAGTGTTGTCCTTCCTAGTCGGGATCATTGCCACCTTAGTTGCCGAAGTCCTTTTGTTAAGCCGATGTCACCCCTTGCCGGAGTGCCATTCCGTGTAGCTTGTTAAATACGCCTTGTTATTAGCCGATGTCTTTGCCTCGTCAGAGAGCCCATACCGCTTTACTTGTTGAACACCCTTCCACCATGCTTTGTCTGGTCTGTCAGCCACCTTTTCAGGGAAAACCCAACCAGTCGCCGCCACGTGTCTCAGCAGAGGGTTAACCCCAGAACCGGGTAAAGAAAACTATCATTTGGTATCATAACCTTGCCTTGTAGAGAGAGAAACTCTAGGAGGAAGAAGGAGCTTTAGAGAAGGAAGATTGTGCGTGGCCGACGTACCAGAGTTGAAAAGGAAGATTTTGCAAGAGGCCCATAGTTCCAAGTTTGCCATTCATCCAGGGAGCACCAAGATGT
>NW_021026668.1:912171-1017993 GCF_004153795.1 Camellia sinensis | reverse complement strand
TAGGTAGGCGAAAGATTAGCATGCAAGAATAGGGTTTCAAAAGAGGGTAATGAAAGCAAGTGGTAATTAAGCTAAACCGCAAACTGAAAAATTCCTTCTATACAACACTTGAAGATGGACCAAAAAATATTGAACATTTACAGTTATATAGCAGCCTCAAAATCAGATACAAACATGCAAAATGTGATGGCAAAACTGCAGGACTCCAAAAGGTGCTAAAAACATGAAGTTATACAAAATAATCACCAAACAGAAAAAAAACGTGTGAATGAAAACATGAAGTATAGGCCCCAAATAAGGCCACTTTCAGTTCGGACCCAAAGCGTCCAAAAAACAGAAGCAAAGAGGGCTATCAATTTTACAAAAATGCGGCCAATAAGGGATTTGAACTACAAGTTGCCACATGGAGACACCAAACAATGTGAGCCCTTCTCCAATGTTGAAGAGGGGCTCAAATTAGCCTCATAATCAAGGTTTATAACATGCTCAAAAACAGACTTGCTCATGGGCCAAAAATAGCATGCAAAATCTAGGACATACAAGATGATCAAAATGAAGCAAGTTATATTATGGAGGGCTCAACAGGGTTGAGCCCTGTAATGAGAGAAGCTGAAGATGAGCTTCAAAATATGGGCCCTTTTCAGTTTAGGGTCGGAGCTAAACCAAAAAAAAGTGGGGCTTGAAATAGATCAAGAAAAAGTGGTCAAAAGGTAAAAGTGTAACTTACCCTTTGAAGATTCGAGACTTTTGTTTGCTTCTTGGATGGATGCAGCCTCTTTAGCCTTCAAGAATCTTTCCTTGTTGCTGGGAAATTGAGATGGTGGTGGAGAGGCTTGGGTGGTGTAGAAGGAATGGATGTTTAGTGACTTAGGGTTTTTTGAGGATTGAGGAGGGAGAAGATGGAGTTGGCTATGGAAGCTTGAGAGCACATTTTTTCTAACCCTTTAGAAGAAGCCAACTCCAGCTGGTTATAAGGATCAAAAAGGGTAGTAAAGGTAGGGTTGAGAAGGAGAGCGAAAAGCTCCCCCACAAAATATCCCCCGGGATGGGATATTTTTCTGGTGGAAACAAGCTGCACAGCTGTAAAAAAAGTAGCAATCATGAGGAACATGGCCGGCAAGTCTTTTTCTGCAGGTGGCCGCCAGCCACCCCTTACTAGCCAGGCCAGCTAGGCGGTCAAAAGGTCAAGTTGAATTAAATGGGCCGGCCACACTTTTTAGTGGCCTCCCAGGTCTCCTCTTCACAAACCCTGTTGCGTTCGAATTGGAAATTCTAAAAACAGGAGAGGAGACAAGCCAATCTTAGGAGGGTTCAAAAGGGTCAAAAGGGACATTAAATGGCCGGCCACCACTTTTTAGTGGCCCTCCCATGTGTTGTACATCACAAATTGTTGGTTTGGGTTGAAGAAAAATGGCTCACACGGCTGTTCACATTAGCCCGGAAAGAGGGTTCAAAAGGGTCACAATTGATTAATGGCGGCCACTTACTTTTTAGTTGGCCTCCCATGTGTGACATCACAAATATGTGGTGAAAGTTGGCAACACTAAACCCCATAGGCGTGTTCAACATAGCCCGGAGTGGCGAAAAAAAACGGGGCGCCGGAGGCTCCGGAGAGAGATAACTGGTTGCTGCAACAATTACTAGCCTCCCACCTTCAGTGACCTTCCCTGTGATAAAACAGAGGTACCTGCCAAAAATGAACGAAAACCGATGCAAACGAATGTCTGGGGCCAAAACACGCAGTTCGGGACCCCGGAAACTGCCCGTTAAACACCGAAAGTGGCGTTCGGCCACGAAGTGGGTTTCTCAGACCCAGTGTCCCTCAAAAGGGAGACAAATAGGAAGTATGCCAAAATCAGAGCAATAGGAGATGGTTTAAGCGGTCCCGAACCGAGGCACACGGCCTGACGGCTCCGAAAACCGGGAACCGGACTCCGAAATGGGAAAAATGGCCTACGGCCACCAAATGTAGCCTACAGACATTGAGAGATGGTCTACAGGACCTCTTCCCTCCCTCAGGAAAAGAAACAGAGAAAACCGAGTCTGGTTCGCAAACCGAGACAAGGCACAGAAAAGGGTTCGGAGTCCGGAGGCAGGGCTCACGGCCGAACTCCGAAACTTCTGAAAACAAGCACATTATGCCAACATCACCAAGCGCTCAAACTGGTGAAGTTCTGAGTCTTAAGGTCGGTCAAAAAATGGGGTGTCTTACAGTTTTGCCCCCCTTTTTTTGACAAAGGGAAAACTCGGAAGTTTTTTCCATAAATGACGGGGAGTGAAATTGTCAACAAAGGGGGCCAGAGGGGGGACGGAAAACCCCATTTTTTGACAAGGCCGGAAGGGGGGGACTTTTAGGGGGGGAACAAAAACTCCCATTTTACAAAAAAGATTTAAAAAAAAAAAACAAGAGGGATTAAAAAAATTTTTTTCTCCTTTCCCCTTTTTTTTTTTTTTTTTACCTATGCTTGCTGTTTGGCCATGTTTATAACTGTGAAAGTGCATCTTTTGGGACTGTCTAGCTTCTGTCTTTGCATTGCATATCCATATTGTGCATGTTTGATATAGCTATAGGCCATTTCGGGTGCCTAATGTTGCATTTCGGGACATTTCCTTGCATTTTATGTCATTTCGCTTCATTTCGGGACTGTTTTCCCCCATATTTTGTTGCTGAAATTCCATTGGCATGCTTGTATATCATTTTTTCCATGTTCGTTGCATTTTATCATTGCCTCGGTTTGCGTGCCCGTGTGCACGCATTTCGAGGCACTCCGTTTTCTGCCATCGGTATCTTATGTGAGTGTGGCTGAGGCTCACTCATGTTGGTATAAGCCCACTTGTCATTTCCATGCCATTTCATCACATTTTGTATCGCCTCGGTTTGCGTGCCCGTGTGCACGCATTTCGAGGCACTCCATTTTCTGCCATCGGCATCCGATGTGAGTGTGGCTGAGGCTCTATCATGTTGGTATAAGTCCATTTGTCATTTCCATGCCATTCCGTTGCATTTTATCATTGCCTCGGTTTGCGTGCCCGTGTGCACGCATTTCGAGGCACTCCGTTTTCTGCCATCGGTATCTTATGTGAGTGCGGCTGAGGCTCTCTCATGTTAGTATAAGTCCATATTGCATTCCGTATGTCATTTGTATTGCTATCTGTATTGCCTCGGTTTGCGTGCCCGTGTGCACGCATTTCGAGGCACCTCATTTTCATATCTGTATTGCCTCGGTTTGCGTGCCCGTGTGCACGCATTTCGCGGCACCTCATTTTCATATCTGTATTGCCTCGGTTTGCGTGCCCGTGTGCACGTATTTCGAGGCACTTCATTTTCATATCTGTATTGCCTCGGTTTGCGTGCCCGTGTGCACGCATTTCGAGGCACCTCATTTTCATATCGGTATTGCCTCGGTTTGCGTGCCCGTGTGCACATATTTCGAGGCACTTCATTTTCATATTTTATCATCGCCTCGGTTTGCGTGCCTGTGTGCACGCATTTCGAGGCACTTCATTTTCATATCTGTATTGCCTCGGTTTGCGTGCCCGTGTGCACGCATTTCGAGGCACCTCATTTTCATATCTGTATTGCCTCGGTTTGCGTGCCCGTGTGCACGTATTTCGAGGCACTCCATTTTCATATCTGTATTGCCTCGGTTTGCGTGCCCGTGTGTACGCATTTCGAGGCACTTCATTTTCATATCTGTATTGCCTCGGTTTGCGTGCCCGTGTGCACGTATTTCGAGGCACTCCATTTTCATATTTGCATTACCTCAGTTTGCGTGCCCGTGTGTACGCATTTCGAGGCACTTCATTTCCATATCTGCATCTCCTCGGTTTGCGTGCCCGTGTGCACGTATTTTGAGGCACTCCATTTTCATATTTGCATTACCTCGGTTTGCGTACCCGTGTGCACGCATTTCGAGGCACTTCGTTCGCATTTTGCATCACCTCGGTTTGCGCACCCGTGGGCACGTATTTCGAGGCACATCGTCATCTTGCATTCTGTATCACATTTCCACATCATCTGCATTTCATATGCATTTTCTCGGTTTACGTGCCCGCGTGCACGCATTTCGAGGCATATCATTTTCATAGCGCAATTGCTACTATAGTTGAGTGAATTGTGTTTTTCGGTAAGTTGATCAATTTCAATGCGATACCATGCGTGAGTGTGTCATTTCAGTGTTTCTTGACAGAAGAGAATAGAGGCTGATCTACGCCATCCGGGGGCACGAGCGCGAAACGTACACCCACCAAGGTAACATCTCTCTATTACTTCCGATCGAGCGGTCGCAAACATGTGTCCTCTCTCTTACCTCTTCCCAGTTCACTCGACCTCACGCCCCTTATTCCCTATGATGGAGTTAGACCCGGTATTTGTTTGTGTCTCCTCTATACTGCATTCGCGATCATATATTTGTGCTCGCTCTCGTGACATATATACAATCGTGCGGGCTCGATCTATTGTCCGTACTCGGTAATGCGCGTGATCGCGTGCTGACATTGGACGAGGATCGAGAAGTAGCAGATGAGTAGCTCCTGTGCAGTCATCCATTAGCTTTAAGCCCCGCGGTTCAACTGTGGGTTTGGAACGTACTTTCTGCTGGTTTTACAGCCCCACATTCTTTCGCATTAGCGAGGATCTTTTGGAGGCGTGTGGCAACGCATTTCAAAGAACAGCGTTAAAACAGAGGCTAATTGATGCGAGACCCATTCCGGTGGGGAGTTTGCCGGTCGATGCGATTCAGAGCAATTTTGCCGAGTCTCGGATCCATGACATTTTCCATACATGAAGCGAGGCGGACTACCATGAGGCTTGATCACGCCAGTTTATATTCGCTTTCCTAGTTAAATCATTAATAATAAGATTTTGTAATTATTTTTGGACATGTAATATTCTTTTATTCGGGACTGATTAATATTATTAGCGGATTTGGTTTTTTAATCATTTATTCGGACCCTAGCCGTAGTAGACTGGCGCACCAACTTGTATACTCACGTGAGACTGTGTGAGTGTGAATGTGATGAATAGCTCATTCCACACACACCACGTTCTTTAACAATACCCATATTGAAATTTATTAGATCAACACACGTATTATGAATTGTGTAGATGTAGAAGGCTTGGTTTTTGTCAACAATCATTATATCTAAAATTCTCTAGAGTGCACAACGTGACGGGCTACGATGTGTTTAGGGAAAATATGTGATTCCCACAAGTAAATCCAATCAATGGGTAATGATAAGAGAGCAATGTCTTATAGCATCCTCTGCGAGTCTGTAAAATATTTGCAAATCGACCACGGCGACACTCAAGGACGGCACCATACTAAATTCTGTTCATCGCGTACTTTCTCTCCTATACGCTAAGTAGGAAAACATAGATGAGTTTGGTAGATCCCTACCACTGGATCCGAAAATCCGATCCTTATACCATCTTAGGATAGCCGAGACTATAACCAAATAAGTTTTCCCTACACGATTACAAACGAGACAGAATTGTCTCACAATATATCACGGTCTTGCTTGTTATGCATAAGTGTTCTCATTGCATTAGGCATATTCAATAATACTATACACTTAGATATAAATCGACAGAGATGAAAATTCATAATACTAGTTCTTGTCTTGTGCCTACTGCAAAATAGAGTTAAACTACACTTGAAAATCTTCGAAACCAGAAGTTTGTATCGATTTAAAGTCCATACACTTTAGATAGCGAATGCCCATAGTTGAGATGTGTCGCCAAGCAGCCGAAATAAGCACCAAACTGGATTACACACAAAATAGAGCAACTTGAATATGCAATCAAGAATCAATAGCCACTAAGACTGTTTAACTTTAACCACAAAACCCATTGAAGATGTTATCACGGCTGCATGCACAAAGAAAATGAGAGGCTATAGCCTATGTGTTCTTGCGTTTTCTCATTTATTGAGACAATAAATGCTACTGATAAATACCATGAGATACTAACAAAACTGTCAGAATGTACATGATCAAATCTTTGATATAAGGTTTGTGAGTCAGTATATCTGAAATATCCTGCGAGATATGTTAACTACAAATCTAAAATTAGAGATGCTCTCTTCACAAGAGATCTAGCATACCTGGCGTAGTGGTAAAGAGCATAACCTATATAAAAACTTTTTCAAAAATCAAACTATGAAATGAGTTTTTATTCTAACAATATCCACCAAGAGTTTATTAAAATCATTTTAATAAAACCAATTGCGGTCTATACTTTGTATGCGGTCCCAGCTCGAGCGCTCCATAATACAGCATGAGAGTACCTATGGCTAATAAACCGCGAATAAGAACACTCACAATGTGCTCTCAAAAATTGATATCATGTGCGTTAGTAGACGGCCGTCTATTGACCAGGCGAGCGGGGGTGCTCACGGAATGACCTTCCCAATCGTACCCAAGTCCCGAGCCGAGCAACTTTGGTGATGACGGACACGTGGCCTTTTGGGCACCGCGAGTCAGGGGTTTCCTAAATTTCCCAAAATTAAGCAATATTTAGTGGCGAACTCTGTATCTGGCAAAGCAGTCCATGTTTGGCACTTCTTTCAAAAATCAGTTTTCCTAAAACGATTTGCCGGATTTGGACTCTTTGGTTCAGATTTAGAACCGTGACTGCGAAAGTCGAGTCCGAGCTGTAGCGAGGTCCCCCCGCGGGCTTGTTACATGGGCCTTTCTAGATCCTGGATTGCTTTGATCTGGGAGGGGTCTACTTCTATACCTTGGTTGGTCACCAGGAAGCCTAGGAATTTCCCTGATCCTACGCTGAACGCACACTTGGATGCATTTAGGTGCAACGTGTTCTTCTTCAGAATCTGGAACATTTCACCTAGGTCCCTGAGATGGTCCTTCTCATCCTTGCTTTTGAATACCATGTCATCTATGCAAGCCTTCATTGTTTTGCCTAACAATGGTTCAAACATCTTGGTAACAATCCGTTGGAATCTTGCCCCTGCATTTTTTAGGCCAAAGGGCATGACCTTGTAGCAATACAATCCTCTAGGTGTTGTAAAGGATGTGACCTCCTGGTCTGGTTCATACATAGCGATCTGATGGTAACCTCTGTACGCATCAAGGAAGCTAAGTCAATTGTGTCCTGCCGTCAGGTCTACCAGTTGGTCTATCCGTGGAAGGGGAAAACTGTCATTTGGGCATGCCTTGTTGACTGTCATATAGTCCACGCAGACACGCCATTTTTCGTTCTTCTTTGGCACTACTACGGTATCGGAGATCCACCTGGGATAGTGCATTTCTCTGATAGCTCCTGCCTCCAACAAGTTTTCCACTTCTTCCGCCACTATTTTGGCATGGTGGAGTGCTGATCTGCGAGTGTGCTGTATGATTGGTCTGGCAGTTGGGTGAACGTTCAGTTGGTGATAGATGAAGTTTGGGTCAATGACAGACAGGTCATACGGTGTCCAGGCGAACACTTCGATGTTAGAGGTTAAGAATTCCATGACCTCTATTCTTCCAGTGTTGGACAAAGACGAGTCGAGCAAAAAGAACTTCTCTGGGTTCTTTTTATCTATTCTTATCTTTACCAAATCTTCCACTGCTTTCTGATCAGCTGCCTTGCTGACATCCGCAAATAGTTCATTATTTTCTGGCTCTTCGACTATCTGTACAAACCCTTTTGCAGTGTGGCTGCCATTTACTATGACGAAGCACTATTTTGACATAATTTGGTCTCCAAAGACCTCTTCAATTACTCCGGCTTCATTGGGAAACTGCAATACTTGATGGTAGGTTGATGCTACCTATCGCATGGCGTGCAACCATGTCCTCCCCAAGATTATGTTGTAAGTGGAAGAGACTTTCAATATCCAGAATTCCACCTATTTCGTCCTGGTTCCTGCCTTGGCTGGGAGGATTATCTGGCACACTGGCCATTCTGGCATTGAGTTGAATCCGATTAGGGGAGATGTTGTAGGTGCCAAGTCTTTGTCCTCCAGTTTCAGTTGTTTGAAGGTTTCGTAATACATTATTTCACATGAGCTTCCTTCGTCAATCAAAATCCGCTTGATGTCGAAATTCTTGACGCGTAGAGTGACAACCAGTGCATCATTGTGAGGGCAGTATATCCTTGTTAAATCTTTGTCTGAAAAAGATATGACATTGGTGGCCTCTGTTTTTCCCTTTTTGATGGTAGGTTGTGCACTTAATACCTCCCTTAAGTGCTCAGCCTTTTTGATCATCCCCCTGAGTTCACATACCCGCTCAGGTTCGAATATCCCATGTATTATGTTAATTACGCCTTGAGGTGGAGCGTCGACCAGCATCCCATTTGGGTTGTTGTGGTTCTGGGGGGCTGGCTGTGTTCCTCCTTCTATGTACTGGTCCAGATGCCCAGCTACTACTAATTCCTCTAAGTGCTGCCTCAATGGCGTGCAATTTTCAGTGCGGTGCCCCTTTTCATCATGGAAGGTGCACCGGGACCTCACGTCATAGTCGTTTTGTGCTTCTCCCAACTTAGCTGGCCATCAGACAAAAGGTTCATTACGTATCTCACTGAGAATCCGATGGATTGGTTTTTTGAACACTGTGGTAATGGCAGTGCGAACTCTTAACCTCCTTTTGTCTAGGTCCTCTCTGTTAGCCTGCCTGCCTCGCCCATTCCTGCCTACCGTGTTGAGTTTTGCTGTAGTCTTTTTATCAGGTATTGTTGCTGTGCAGAATTTCGCTTTAGCACTGGCGCTATCTTCCTCCACACGAATATGTTGATGCACTCTCTCCATTAAGGCCTCCATCGTGACAAGTGGTGTCATAGTAATTGAGTCCCTCAATTTGTTACTGACTGGCAGGCCCCGTTTATATTGTACAATGGCGAGGTTTGTAGGGCAATCCCCAATCTGGTTAAAGGTTTCCCAGTAGTGACTGTTGTAGGATCCCAACGTCTCCTTGTCGCCCATGTCTATGGAGAGTAGCTGATCGATCTCCACTAGTGTCTTGGTGTTTGTCCTGAATCTAGTCACAAACGCTTCTGCCAACTGTGCCCAAGAGGCAATGCTGCCCTCTGGTAGCCTTTCGAACCAGGTTAAACCTAGGTCGCCAAGGCTGGATGGAAATAGGATGCTCATTAAGGCCTTGTTTCGCCAGTATACTGCCATAACCTAGCGAAAGTGGCTTAAGTGCATGTAGGGGTCGGTCTTCCCCTCATAACTGGTGAATTTGGGCTGGTGGAAGCCTGAAGGTAGCGGCGCATTCTCAATTGTCAGAACGAACGGCGAGCTTTGTAACCTTGCTAATACTTTGTCTGTTGGTTCATAAGAAAGGCGCGGCATTGGCATTCCTACCTCAACACTCCCATGCATCTGAGGGGCCAACCGCTGAAGGGCTGAAATTCTGCGCGGGTCGCGTGCCCTAGTATCTTCCTTCCATCGGACCCTTTCTTTAAGCACAGTTCGTAAGTCGAATGATCTAGGCAACTCCGTGTGCCTAGATGACATCTGGTGCATGTACGAGGGCCGGTAGGTGCTTCCCCTAGTATATGACCTCTAAGTTCTCGCTCTCTCAGACCTGGAGTAACGAGTCTTGGAAGTCCTTGACTGAGTGTCACCTGTTCTAAGGCTCCTACTTTCTGCTTGCGATGGTGTTGTACGCCTATCATGATCCTCTAAGTGGCGAAGGGGCGTGTTACCTTTGCGCCCCTCTTCTGTCGCCACCCCTTTTTCTTTTATCTGGCACTTCATTGACTCCATGTCTGCAGCCATCCTCCTTATTAACTCGTCCTGCTCCTTCACGCGGTCCTCCAGAACTTGAGGGTCCATTCTCCGCCTCTGTCTTTCAGGACTTTGAGAGCGACGGGGGCTGCCAGCCCACCTCCCCCTTGCATCCCTCTTGGGGTTCTATCGTTGGGGTTCTAGATCCGCCATGGGTGGGATAGAAGGTAAACCTTCACGCCTCTCACCCCCCTCTGGGGTTTGTCTGTCAATAGCGGATTGCGGCAAATCCTCATTGTGTGCCATTGGTTTCAATTAAAGAGGAAAACTCGATCAAAAGGTTTTGTTCTTTGTGTTTTCCCACAGACGGCGCCAATTGTACGAGCACGAAATAATGTTCTCATATAATCCTGTTGATCAAGTCTGCGCTCCTCTAAACGTCGTCGCTTTACTCCTTGAAAACACAAACGTGAGCTAGTCGGCGGGTGTATGCCGGATACCTCTCCGATGCCTAAGTCAGCAAAATAGACAAATAGATAAAAGCTCTATGTGTTCAAGAATCAAAGTTGTGTTACCTGTACATAGGTTCTATTGTGACCTTTTATACCTTTTGCCTGGCACAATCCTAGTAAGACTCTTATTCCTCTATGTAGAGTCCTCTTAGGAATCACACTCCTGAAAGATAATGCTTATCCTTCAACACCCCCATCACTGCTTAAACCAAGTGAGATGGTTTTACCTTAGTTGGATAACAATATGACCGAGCTAACACTAGCCCTTTGTCATACTCAATCCAGTGCCTTCACAAGTACCACATAGCTTGGCTATTGTTCACTTGTACCCTGGTTTTGGCTGTTGAGACCGAGCTAACTACAGCAAGTCTTGACCGAGCTAACAAGAGCAAGGTCCACCACAAGAAGCCCAAATATCTCGGCTCCAAATACTCTGACCGAGCTAATAATCACCATTCCAACCGTGGTGGCTGTAACACTTGGATCGAGCTAACCACGGCCAAGCTAACCACTCTAACACTAAGGTCCACTTCACTAAGCCCTTTTTACCACGGCCCATAAAACGGGCCATCACTACGCCTGGGCCTAGCTCGGCCCTAATGCACATAAGAACTCCCTCTCAGATATACTAATTCATCATTAAATATTCAATTTCGTCTCTAAAATTATAATAACAACACTTTTAGCAACAAAAATATATCATTATTAAAAAGTGAGTCCATCTCTAAACTTTTTATCTCTAAAATCTTAATTTTTTGTGGAGAAATTTCAGATCAAGGCGGGTAATGGGAGTAGAATCAAATTCTGGTATGATAAGTGGCTTGGTGGTAGTTGTCTTAAAGATGAATTTCCTAGATTATTTAGTTTGTCAACAGTAAAAGAGGGTTCACTGTCCTTCTTTTTTGGAAGGAAGTTCAGCTCCGGGGTTTGGAATTTTTGCTTCCGTAGGCCATTATATGATTGGGAAAAGGCTGAGGCAAACAGGTTGGCAGAAGTGCTTTTGGTGACTCCTTCTATAGGACTGCATGAGGAAGACTGCCCTGTTTGGAATGGTTCTGTTGGTGACAAGTTTAAGGCCTCAGATATTTATCGGTATAGTGATTCCCTCTTGGGCCCTCCTCTCCAACTATGTAAGTTTGTGTGGAATAATGACATTCCCCCCAAGGTTCAATTTTTTGGGTGGTTAGCCTGGAGGAATAGAGTGAAAACAGGGGTCTTCTTAAAACATGTAGGTGTGCTGAACAATGAGGTTCCTGTGCTATGTGTTTTTTGCAAAGTGGAGAATGAATCTGCTGTGCATGTTTTACTTCACTGTCCATTCTCTTGGCAGGTATGGTCTGATGTAATGATGTGGTGGGGGTGTATATGGGTGGTGCCAAGGAATATTGATGGATTGTTTCATTGGTGGATAGGATGGAAGTACAAGAGATTAGCTCGGAGATTATGGAGAGCCTTGCCATGTATTGTACTTTGGTCCATCTGGAAGCTAAGGAATGAATGTTTGTTCTGTGGAGTGCAACCAAGTGTATTTGAGTTAGGTGAGCTGATAAAGACTAGATTTGCTCTATGGGTTAAAGCTACGGTAAAAAAGATCAGGTACTCTGTCTTGGATCTAACCATCAATTTGGCTCAGGTTAAGGAATGCATTTGAGGAAGGCCATGGTTTCTATTCTGCTGCTGGAAATTCTGCTGTGGGCCAATCTGCTAATCTGTGGAGCCAATCTGCTGTGGGCCAATCTGCTGCTGGAAATTCTGCTGTGGAGCTTCTATTCAGCCTATATGATCTGCTAATCTGTGGAGCTGCTGTACGTATACTGCTGCTGTGAACCTGCTGTGTGTGGGCTAATCGGCTGCTGGAAATTCTGCTGTGTGTATGCTTCTGTAGTGGCTATCTCTGTAACAGAGGGGTGTGCTAATCTGTCACTCCCTGGAGGCTAATCTGATGCTGTGTTTTCTGCTGTGTGTATGGTTCTGTGAGTGGTTACCTCCGTTGGTTCCTCACCAACAGGGTTTTGGTTTGGTGATGCCATGTGATGGCTTGTTTTTTTTCTCTCTTATGTTGATGTTTCTTCCTTCTTGTAAGGTTTCGATCATCAATAAAGGGATCTTTGTTGTTGATCAATAAATGTCGCAAATTGAATAGTATGTAGCAATGCGGACCACCAAATAACAACTCCGTTGAAAATATAATCACAAATAGAAATTTTATTTTGCTCTGCAAATTATCATTTAAAATAAAATTTAATCCATACTTTTTTAGTTATATCGATTTTATAGCTAAATTATTTGATTTTGAATCAATTTTATCGCTATCATCTATTGTTGATAATAATCAAACAACATTTACTAACATGCCACTAAAACTTTTATTTTATAACCTAACCAATCTCCAAAATTAGACTCATGAATATTTTTTTGACTAACTAACTTATTGGCTTATTATTATTATTATTATTCTTTCTTCTTTTTTTTTTTGGTAAAAGAAATCATCCATTAATTTTAAATAATTCAGTATATCAATCATTTATCAATTTTTAATTTTCACTAAACTTTATTGGGTTCTTCAAAATTCAGAATTTATTTTATTTTATTTTATGAAATAGTATAATAGCTAAAAAAAAAATAAACCTTTTGTTTATAATCAATTTTCAAAACCAAAGCGATGATTTTTTTTTTTTTTTTCTTCAAAGATATGATTTTCTGGCTTTGGGCCAAAGCCACCCTGATGTTGATGTAAGCAGTTAGAAGAAGAAATTAGAAACGTGTCATGTTGATGTGGATGTTGATGTAAGAACCGTTCATATCGTTGATTTCAATGGTGGTTGAGGAAAAAAGTTACCCATTGAGGACTCGGTAATTCTTGTCATACCAATAGGAAATAATATAATCACAAATTCAACTACTCTTCTCCCTATCTATATCTATAAATAGTATGGTGTTCCATGCTAGATATCTATCACCTCCTTCAAATTTTGTGTTTTTGCTTTCAATTGATAAAAATGGGCACTCACTTCATCCTTGCAGCCATAGCCATCATGGCCTTGGCTTCTACACTTGCCTCTGCTTCTGACCCAAGTCAACTACAGGACTTTTGTGTTGCTGTCAAAGACTCCAAATCTGCTGGTATATTTTTTACTCACCTCTATCTCCCAACTTTTTAAATTCCAAACTCAAGTCTCATGCTTTCAAATATAATTATAGTGGCAAATTTAATTTAATAAAAAACAAAGCCCAATTAGTATATTTTTCTATCATTTTAGTAATCAACATTTAATTGTGGCAATTTCACTTTCAAAGGATTACATGTGTATTGAAGTTATCTTTCAAAGTCGCTTCATTAGTATTCATTGTAAAAAAAAAAAAAAAAAAAAAAAAAAAAAGAAAAATTTTTGGAAAAAAAAATACACATAAGCTAAAAAAAGGTTAATTGCACTTTTGCTACCTGAAATATATAGTCTAACATTTCAATTGTTTAAGTTTGTAAACGGTTAGTTTTTATTTTCTTAGATTAGATCATCGTAACAATATTGAAATTCTATTATTTTATATAAGATTTTCTTTCTTTCACCCAATCCTTACTGAAGCACCACTTGATTTCCTTTGCATACAGTTTTCGTGAATGGCAAGTTCTGCAACGACCCAAAGCTCGCCACAGCCAATGACTTTTTCTACTCTGGCCTCCTCACTCCACGAAACACATCTAATCCAGTTGGATCGACAGTCACACCCGTAAATGTCATGCAAATACCAGGCCTCAATACTCTTGGCGTCTCCTTAGCTCGCATTGACTTTGCACCTTATGGCCTCAACCCACCCCACACACATCCTCGCGGAACTGAGATCCTCGTGGTCTTGGAGGGTACTCTCTATGTCGGCTTCGTGACCTCCAACCCTGACAACCGTCTCTTCACAAAGGTCTTGTACCCAGGAGATGTTTTTGTGTTCCCACAAGGTCTCATTCACTTCCAGTTTAATCAGGGAAAGACTAATGCAGTAGCTCTTGCTGGCTTGAGCAGCCAAAATCCTGGTGTCATTACCATTGCTAACGCAGTGTTTGGGTCAAATCCAAAAATTTCTGATGATGTTCTTGCTAAGGCATTCCAAGTGGACAAGAAAGTGGTAGACCATCTTCAAGCTCAATTCTGGTGGCCCAACAACTAGAGAAATAAACAAAAAGAAAGTACCCACATGAATCTATTGTTTGTTAAACTTTAAATAGATATGATTTCACACACACACACACACACACACATATAAGGATGCAACCCTCTTGATCTTTCTCCAGTCTCCCATATTCAATAGTTAGGAGACCGCAATGGACCATCAAACCTTTGGTATTGAAATTACAAAAAATCTTAAAATCCTGAGATATTGATTTATGATTATATATCAATTTTAAACAGTAAATAATAATCTCAATCAAATAATTAAAGACAAATCAACACAATGATTTAACGTGAAAAAATCACAATTGGAGCGCCTCCAATTGTGATAAAAAAAACTATAGCCCAAAACCACAAAACAATCCACTAATTAAGAAGACAAAAATGAATTACACAAGTGTACTCTCAATTACCTAACAAATCCACGCCCAATTGAACCAACCCCTATGTGCCTCTTCCACTACCGTATTCACATTGGAATTGTCTTGCCCAACGTTAAATTCACAATGTCGATATCGAATCCACGATGATGAGCCACTCCAGAATCCACCAAAATTTTAGGCCCAAGTTTCACGAAATCCACCGAAGAACAACTCTCTTTTTTGTGAATAAATGAAAACAAAGAAACCCTTGATGATGTTGATATCAAGTTCACGGATCCATTGATTACTCTTAAATTATCAAGGAAACACTCAGAAAGCAGCCTCAAATATAAAACACTTTGTATCTTGTTCCCCTCTGAAAAAATGGACGGCACAAACCCTAGAAAAAGCGAACAGTGCACTTTATAGAATACAAGATCGCGTAGGCCGCTCGAGCACACATTTCACCGCTCGAGCAGTGTGACTAAAGCGGTGTGAAACATATAGGTTGAATGCTTGAGCGTAACTTTCACTGCTCGAGCAGTAAAACTTTCTTCCCAGAAGTTCAGGCGCTCTGTAAAAATGATAAGAGTATTGAAGAAGGCTTATCTTAGAATCAGCAGCTCAAGCTCAAACTAGACTCATCTCAGCATCAGCAGCTTAAGCTCAAGGCACGAGTGCTGCCAACAGAGAACCCAACATACACCTCAGCTCACACATGTGATAATAAATATGGTTATGGTTAGTTATATTGTTAGTTAGTTAGATTGTGAATTAGTTACTTTGTTTTGTAACAAAGTCAGTGATAATACAGAGAGTATAAATATTTGTAAACTCTCATCAAATGTTAAGTAAGAAAGATATTTTCATAAATTTTGTTATGGTATCAGAGCCATTCATCTCCAACGAGTAAAGGTTCTTCAATGGCGTATTCATCTTCAAACTCATCTTCATTCATATTACCATCAAATCTAAGTCTTCTTCTGTCAAATTTTAATTCTCTTATCCCAGTCAAGTTAGATTCTACTAACTTTCTAATCTGGAAAAATCAAATCCAAAATGCTCTTCGTGCCACTAATTTCTTAGGGTTTGTTACTGGATCAATTGCATCACCAGATCCAGAAGTGCTAGATTCTTCAGGAAAATCTATTCTGAATCCTGAGTTTGAAAATTGGAAGATTATCGATGTTCATCTGCTTAGCCTTTTCACTACTACTCTTGCACCACCTGTGTTTGCATCTGTTCTTCATCTTCCACATTGTTCGCAGGTCTGGACTGCCTTGGAGAAGAGATACACATCTTTATCTCGATCTCATATCCATCAGTTAAAGAACAAGTTGCAGTCTATGTCCAAAAACGGTTTATCAATGGAAGAGTATCTCTTACAAATCAAAACCATAACTAATCAACTCAGTCTTGCTTCTTCCATTGTTGATGATAAAGATTAGGTTCTTCTAACCTTAAATGGTTTACAAAATCAGTATGATGCTTTCAAAACAACAATTCGTGCTGGAGCTAAGCAAATCACTATGGAAGAGTTGAGCTCTCTTCTCTGTTCAGAGTCAATTCACATGGAGAATAAAACCAAATATGCTTTCAACACTGACTCTGCTATGGCCTATTCTGCAATTCACAATACTGAATCTAAGTCTTCAAGATCTAGAGGCTCAAATTATAGAGGCCACAGCTCTTAACGAGGCAGAGGAGGCAGATACAGTAGCAATAGGTTCTCTATAAGAGGTGCTAAAGGTAGACGAGGCCATGGATAGTTCACTCAAGGCCATGGTCAGTTCTCTCAATGCTATGGACAGTTTACTCAAGGATCTTCTAACTCTTGTCAAATCTGTGGAGGTCACAATCACATTGCTCTTGATTGTTGGTAAAGAATGGATCCCAATTATTCATCCACCAACTCTTCCATCTCATCTGGCATGTCTAAATCCACAGCTTATTCTGCAGTTCAGTCTCCATCTCTTTCACCTGGTTTAGAATTTTCTTCATCTGTTTCTTCTACCCCATGGTTTGTGGATTCTGCTGCAACTAGTCACATTACCAATGATCTCAGCAATTTCCACCTTTATCAGCCATATCAAGGGACTAATCAGGTTACAGTTGGTAATGGCCAGACATTACCAATTCAACATGTTGGTAAGGGTATTTTACCAACTCCACACTCTTCTTTTCACCTTCAAGATATGCATCATGTGCCACAAATTTCATCAAATCTATTATCCGTGCATAAGTTGGCTCAAGATAATAATTGTTCTGTGATTTTTTATGCTAATTCTTTTCTCATTTAGGACAATCTTACGAAATAGGTGCTCCATAGCGGCCCTCATATGCATGGCTTGTATCACTTCAATTCTTCATCTGCTACTCCTTCCGCACAAGCTTATCACACTTCTTCTCAGTCAAAGGTGTCTTTTGATACTTGGCATCAAAGACTGGGCCAACCTTCCACCTTAAAGTTTCATCACATAGCTAAACATTTACCTGTTAGGTTTTCAAATAAATGTGATGTTTTGTCTTGTACTCTTTGCAATGTAACTAAGATTCACAAGCTTCCTTTTAAGCTTTCTACATCAAATGTTTCACAACTTTCTCTCTTGTACATAGTGATGTTTGGGGACCATTTCATGCTTCCAAAAATGGCTATCAATACTATCTTTTGTTTGTAGATGACTTTACTAGATTTACATGGATTTTTCCTTTATTTGTTAAAAGTGAAGTGTACTCTTCATTTGTTCATTTCAAGAATTATGCTGAAAATCAATTCAACCTCTCACTCAAAAAATTTCGCACAGATTATGGTAGTGAATTTGTGAATCATAAAATGGCTGATTATCTTGCATCACATGGTATCCTTCGTCAGCTTAGTTGTCCCTATACTCCTGAACAGAATGGTATTGTAGAAAGAAAACACCAGCATATCACTCGAACTATTATTGCTTTACTGTCTCAATCTTCTGTCCTTCTTGAGTATTGGTTTGAAGCCATGGCTACTTCTGTCTTTCTTATTAACAGAATGCCTAGTTTATCTCTTGGTCATTCCTCTACTTATCAGTTATTGTTTAAATCCATTCCAGATTACAAGTTTCTCAAAGTTTTTGGTTGTCAATGTTTCTCTTGGCTTAGGCCTGACACTTCCAACAAACTTCAACCCAGGTCCACTCCTTGTGTCTTCTTGGGTTATCATCCTTCCACTAAAGGCTACAGATGCTTGGATCCCACAACAGGCAAATTTTTTCTCTCTCAACATGTCTTATTCAATGTGAGTTATTTTCCTTTTGCGCACACTACTGTAGTCCCTCATACTTTACCTGTTATTTCTTCTTCCTTTTGGTCCTCTGTTCCCTCTACTGTTCAATCTACTCCACCACAATTTTTTCCTTCTACTCCTCCATCCAGCTCTGTCGTGTCTCAGTTTCCTGCACCTCCTATAGCTTCTCAATCTACCCTTGCTCCATTCTTATCTGCTCTCCAGCCTACTGCACAGCCTACTGTCCAGTCTATTATACTCAGCCCATTGCAGCTGCTCAGTTCTCTGTTATACAGTCTAATGCAGCTGCTCCCACTTCTTCCCCTCTCTCTATTCCTATTCAATCTATTTCTATTGACCTTCATTTATCTTCTCCCTCTCTTTCTAATGTTCATCCTAGCTCACCAGGTCAAAAACTAAGGCTCTTCAAAATCACATTCCTAATCTTACACACACAGAACCTGCCACTACTAAGCTGGCTCTTCAATCTCCTATTTGGTTTCAGGCTATGACTGAAGAAATTAAGGCCCTCCATCATCAAGGCACCTGGTCTCTAGTGCCCCTTCCTTCTATGAAGTCTTCCATTGGTTATAAATGGGTTTTCCCTATCAAAAAGAACTCAGATGGCTCTATTGCTCGCTATAAAGCTTGGCTTGTTGCCAAGGGCTATCCCCAACAAGAAGGTATTGACTACCATGAGACCTTCAGTCCAGTGGAAAAACAACCTACAATTCGTGTGCTTTTGTGTCTAGCTCTACATCAGTAGTGGCCTATTAAGCAGTTGGACATCTCTAATGCTTTCTTACATGGTACCTTGGAAGAAGAAGTGTATATGGATCAACCTCACGGTTTTATAGACCCTCAGTTTCCTTCTCATGTCTGTAAGCTCCACAAGGCTCTTTATGGCCCCAAGCAGGATCCCCGAGCATGGTATTCCACCTTCTCTAAGTTCTTGCTTGGGCAAGAATTTCTTCTTAGTCATTCAAATTCATCTCTGTTTGTCAAGACTACTTCCTCTTTCATTGTCATCATCGTTGTCTATGTTGATGATATATTGTTCACTGGCAATGATTCTACACTCATCAATGCTCTTCTTATGCAAATGCATGAGGTTTTTTCTATGAAAGAACTAGGTCTTGTCTCCTATTTTTTAGGCATCTCCGTTCAGTCTTATTCACATGGCTTTTTTCTTTCACAGCAAAAGTATGCTGGTGAACTCTTGCTCAAAGCTGGCATGGTGGATTACAAGTCTAGCTCCACTCCTATGGCTCTCAAATCCTCCTCTGATCCTGCTGCTGAGTTGCCCTTCTCTGACTCTTCTCTTTATTGCAGCCTTGTTGGTGGTCTACAATACTTAACTATAACCAGGCCTGACATAGCTTTGGCAGTGAATCATGCATGTCAGCATATGCACTCTCCTTCTGTTGCTCACTTTGTTGTGGTCAAATGGACACTCGGTATGTTAAAGGCTCTTTATCTCAACGTCTCTCCTTCTCACTTGGTCCTTTCCTACTTCAAGCCTACACTGACTCTAATTGAGCTAGTGACTATGTGGATCGCCGATCAACTTCAGACTTTTGTGTGTTCTTGTCACGACCCAAATCTGTCCCTAAAAGTTTGGTCCATGACCGGCCTGTACTTAGGCCTCAAAACAAAATTTTAAAACAATATTTATCCAAACGCGGGGCCTTAAGCGGAAGCAATATCAACATAGATAAAATGCCCATTGAGCTTGTGCATACATGAAAATTTAGAGTAATGTAATTCTTTAATTACGTTTCCATATTTACAATAATCACATAATTATACAAATCTCACACACACTTCTATAAGACTCCATAATTTACATAGGTCCCAAATCACAATTAAGGCCTCAACACGGAGGCGTATCCCAGGTGGCTTGGCAGACAGGTGGATCTCAGTACAATTCTAGTGCCAAATCTTCCATTATCATAATGATTTCAAGAAATTAATGCATTAAACATAAGAATTCAAGGTAGACTTCCATACCTTTGTTCAATCTTTGTCTTTCTCTTAGCTCTGTTCAATTTCCCAAGCTTCCATGGTTGATCTTCTTTCTCTTTCTTCGATTTCTTCAATTATCTTCAAACCCCCATGGATGTTGAGAAGCTTTGTCTCTCTTTCTCTCTTCTTCTCTTTGAGTTCTCTCTAGAACTCTCCCCCCCCCCCTCTCTCTCTCTCATGTGTCTTCCCCTCTCCTTAGAATTTTTTTTTTTTTGAGCTCCAAGAGATGAGTCCAACTCTTATATCTCATACACATCTATACATCAATTATGTAAGCTTATCACAAATAGGGAGGGCCAAACACGCCCTTACGAATCATACGAAATCGAATTTCAATTAAACTTCCCAAATGACTCAAAATTATGCTGATCATAACTATATAGTTCATTCTGGTTTCTGAAGCCTCTAAGGCCTTCAATTTGCAGTGCAAAGTTAACCACCCAAACATACCTCAGTGAATCAGACGAAACAAAATTCCAATTAAATTTCCCAAGTAGCTCTAAAACTTTCCATTAACATATACAAGTAATCAATTTTGATTTCTGAACCCATAAGGGTCGGTAATTTCAATTTTAAAGTCGTAACTCAACAAATAATGCTTCAATTCAAAAGATATAATCACATTAAAGCACATTAACACATAGATAAACAAAGATAATTCCTTATACGCATTTTGTGGTCATTACAGTTCTTTGGTCCAAACACTACAAGAATTTTCACTTTTGGCGACTAAATTTTTAGTCGCGACAAGTCACTTTTTTAGTCGCCTATCGGCTTTAGAGACTAAATTTTTTGGTCGGAAAATTAGTAGTTGAAGAGTATTCGGGAAACGTTTAGTCGCCAAATGTATTCATTTGCCGACTAAATATTTAGTCGCCAATAGGTTGGAAAATTAATTAAATAATACATTTTTGCTGACCAATTTTTTTGTCACCAAAAGCCAATGGTTTAGTCACGAAAATGTTTTTAGCTACTAAATTTTTTAGTTGCCTAAAGCAAATACTAGTGTTTTGGCTACTAAAATTTTAGTCCCCTAAACTCAATCTTTTTTGGCTACTAAAGCTTTAGTCGGCAAATAGTATTTCTTTTCGCTACTAAAAATTTAGTTGCCTAAACTTCCGCATTTTTGGCTACTAAAAATTTAGTGGCCTAAACTCCCACATTTTTTGCTACTAAATTTTTAGTCGGCAAAAGTATTTTTATTCTTCACCTTTTTTTTTTAGCTACGAAATATTTTAGTCGCCAGATGTTTGATTTTCTTTTGGCAACAAAACTTTTAGTAGCCAGAGGTTTGATTTTCTTTTGGCTACCAAAACATTTAGTAGCCAAATGATTGTTTTTCTTTTGGCTACAAAAAATTTAGTAGCCAAAGGTTTGAATTCCGGCACCCCCAACCGGAACGTTTATTCCTTTTCAGGTGATTAGCTGAGGATCGCGAGCGTCCCCCAGGATCTAATGAGTATTTCCAAACCACACCACCACAATTGACGCCGTCTGTGAGAATACTCAAAAACATCCATGGCTGGCGTAACAGAAGACCCTTCGATAGTCATTGACGAAACCACACAAAGAGACGACCTCACTCCAACAAACATGCTTGGACTGGAGACTATCGCCGCAAGACGCGCCTTGAACTTCGCCTCACCCTCGACTTCAGCGAATGAGACAATGCAAGCGATCATGGAACAAGCAAAGTAAAACGAACAAAGGTTGGAGAATATGATCACTGAGAATGAATGTCTCCGTCAAGATTTGGCCTTGGAAGTGGCGAAGTCCAAACAAGTTGTACGCCTAGATCCAGAACGACCTCCGAGGGTAGGTGGTCGACGGCCTCGAGCCCGACAACAAGACACTGATAGCGACTCCGACCTATTATCGCCAAAGCCCAAGAAAAAGGGACGACCTGAAACTACCAGTTCCTCTGAAGAGAGTCCACGTATATGGCATAAGCGAAGAAGAAACAATTCAGACGAAGAAGACCAGCACGATCCCTTTGTACGACGGATTGCAAGGGTAGTGCTACCCAAGAAATTCAAAGCACCATTATTCACCTTGTACGATGGTAAATCAGACCCCACCGATCACATCTACCATTACAAGCAAGCCATGACGCTGCATGCAGACGACGAGGCTCTCATGTGTAGAATATTTCCGACCAATTTGGGACCACTAGCAGTCAGGTGGTATTATAAATTGGAGCCAGCTTCGATCTAGAGCTTCCACCAACTGCAAAAATCCTTTAGGGCAAGGTTTATCACTAATGAGGTCCAGCCAAAGCAAGCCGATTCCCTCTGGGCAATGCAAATTCAATAGGGAAAACCCTTCGTGCGTATTCGGTACGGTATTGGGAGTGTTTTAACCTAGTAAATGATGCTTGCAATGACTCCATGGCCATTACCGCCTTCAAGATGGGATTACATCCCAAGAGTGCCCTCCGCAACTCTTTGACCAGACGGACCCCCAAAACAGTCTGGTCGTTGATGAAGAAAGTTGAGGAATACTGTAAAGCGGAAGACGACGCCTTGCGGGTTAAAGCCGGAAACATGACCAACAAAATGGTTCCTTCTGCAATTGCTCAGCCATTAAATTCTCTACCACCTCAGAGCCCTGAATCGTGGCATCGGGCTAAACGAAATAAGAGACGGGATTCTCACCGATCGAGCGACCAATGCCCCCACCAAGCAAATGAACAACTGCAAGTCGATAGCTGGTGCACAAGGCGCGCTGACAAGAAATATACAGAGTTGTCAAAGCCGATCAGCGCGGTTATGTCCAAAATCTAACACCTTTCATTCTTCAATTGGCCGTCCAAAATGGTGGGACCTCCCGAAACGAGAAGACAGGATAGGCGGTGTGAGTATCACAAGGATCACGGCCATGGTACTGAGAGTTGTTATGCATTGAAGGATCACCTAGAGGAATTGGTACAAGATGGTCGGCTACAACAGTACATCTGAAAAGGCAACTCAACCAAAGCAATAGCCTTAAGACAGGATTCCCCTCCACTTGGCGTGATTCACATGATATACAGCCTGCCAATGTCATCCGCGGTGCACACGATTCAGTCAAATCCCGACCCTCAAAGTCAACTCACCCCGGCTAAACTGCACCATGAAGCTGCGGGCATTACTTTTGATGATTCAAATTTGGCCAGAGTGACACTTCCCCACATCGATCCCTTGGTGATCAAGTTACGCGTAAATCGATTCACCGTTGAGCGCGTACTCATTGATCTGGGGAGCACATCGGAAGTTATGTATTACAAGACATTCACCAAACTCAGCTTCTCCAAATTGGATCTCTCTCTGGCTCCTTATTCACTATTCAGCTTCAACGCCAATCCAGAATACCCGTTGGGGAAAATCACACTACCCGTTCGAGCGGGCTCCCGAACAGTGGATGTGGAATTCTTGGTCGTCAAGCTGCCATCGCCGTATAATCTCATCATGGGGCGAACTTGGTCACATACTATGCAGGCCATGCCAAACACCTATCATCAGCTACTACGCTTCCCAACAGAACGCCCGTGGCTCCCAGAAGTCAGCACAAGCATGCTATCTCCTTACTGGAAAGACGCCAAAGGAGGTACAAGTGAATTCCATTGAGGTGCCGGATTGGGAGAGCCTCGACGATGTTGGGCGGCTCCAAAGTGAAAAGGCCACAGAAGCCCTAGATCGAGTTGAAATCGACGGAAACCCAGACAAGTTCTTCATGGTCAGCGCCTCCTTGAATCAAGCCGACAGACAGCAGCTAATTTCCTTCTTGCTTAGCAACCTTGATGTCTTTGCGTGGGCTCCATACGAGATACCGGGTATAGATCCGTCTGTTTCGCAGCACCGTTTGAATGTTGACCCTAAATGCAAGCCGATCATTCAGAAAAGCCGGCGATCAGCTGCAGAGCACACTGTCGCCGTTGTTGAGGAGGTTGACAGGTTGCTTGACGCCGGGGCAATCAGGGAAGTGACCTACCCTACATGGCTCTCTAACACTGTGGTTGTGAAGAAGAAAAATGGGACTTGGGGAGTATGCATTGATTTCACGGACCTAAACAAAGCCTACCCCGAGGATTGTTTTCCCCTACCCAGAAATGACCAACTTGTAGATGCGACAGCACGCCATTAGCGCATGAGCTTCCTCGATGCTTACAGAGGCTACCATCAAATCGCCATGCATCCGGAAGACCAAGACAAAACTGCATTCCTCACCCCAAGAGGAACCTATTGCTATAAGGTTATGCCTTTTGGGCTGAAGAATGCAGGGGCAACTTACCAAAGACTGGTCACTGCCATGTTCAAGGAGCAACTCGACCAGACTATGGAAGTGTACATTGATGACATGGTGGTCAAGTCCAAAGAAGAGCAAACTCATCTAGCCGATCTGGAAGAGACATTCAGCATTTTATGCAAATACAAAATGAAGCTGAACACTTCCAAATGTGCGTTTGGGATTGGCTCTGGAAAATTCTTGGGTTACATTGTCAACCACCGAGGAATCGAAGCCAACCTGAGGCAAATCACAGCAATCTTGGAGCTCGGCTCCCCTCGTTCAGTGAAAGAGGTTCAAAAGTTGATGGGGATGGTCGCCGCACTCAACAGATTCATTAGTCGGTCCACAAATCGCTGCCGATAACTCTTTCATACACTACGGCAGGGCAAGGCCTTCGAATGGTTCGTCGAGTGCAAAGCTACTTTCAACGGCCTTAAGACCTACCTCCGATCAGTGCCACTATTGACAACACCTTCAGCAGGTGACCCGCTCATTCTGTATCTGGCAATTTTCGACCAAGCCGTCAGCGCCGTACTGATAAAGGAGGAGCTGGGGGAGCAGCGGCCAGTGTATTATGTGAGCAAGGCAATGGTTGACGCCGAAACACACTACCTTCCGCTGGAAAAAATCATCCTAGCCCTAGTCATGGCGGCAAGAAAACTGATGCATTACTTCCTGGGGCATAGCATCGGGGTGCTAATAGGTTACCCCCTCCGATCAATACTACGTAGTGCAGAAGCATCAAGACGCATTTCAAAATGGGCTCTTGAACTCGGCCAGTACGATATTCAGTTTCTACCTAGAACCTCAATCAAGGGACAGGTGATTGCCGACTTTGTTGCCGAATTCACCGGGGGTTTTGCCGACTTCAAGTCTGATGAAATTTGACCTAAGCCGAACTAGAGAATTTATGTTGGGGACATTTGGCAGTTGTACTGTGATAGATCATCCAATCAACGGGGCAGTGGAGCTGGAGTAGTAATCATGGCTCCCGACAGTGCAATAATTGAGCAGGCCGTCAAGCTCAGCTTCGAAGCATCAAATAACGAAACTGAACACGAAGCCCTTCTAACCGGTTTGCGGAATGCACATCTTCTGGGTGCTCGGCATTTGCTTGTATTTTGCGATTCAAAACTGGGGATCAATCAGCTAAAGAGGGAGTACGCGGTAAGAAACGACTGTATGGCGGCTTACATGAAAATGGCTAACTCCCTGCTAGCAAAATTTGACCACCATAAATTGAATCAGATAACACGTGATCCGAACACATATGCAGATGCCCTGGCTTGCCTAACCTCCGCCATTAACTCAGAGATTAAACGGACCATCGAAGTAGGTTTCATCCCGGAGCCGAGCATTGGCCCTTCGGAGGAAGTCCAGGTCAATGTCATAGAATTTGGACCAAGTTGGATGGATCCCATTGCTGCATTCCTATCTTCCGAACAGCTCCCAGAGGACAAGAAAGAAGCACACAAACTGCGAAACAAAGCCCTGCAATACTGTTTGGATCCACAAGGAAAGCTTTATAAAAAATCCATTTCTGGTCCATATTTGGAATGCGTGCATCTGGACAAAGTTGAAGAGCTTCTGACTAAAATACATGAAGGCAGTTGTGGGGCCCATTCTGGCAGTCGCTCTTTGGCCCATCGAGCCGTGACGCAGGGGTATTACTGGCCGACAATGAGAGCCGATGCCGAATGTTACGTGAAAAAGTGTGAACAGTGCCAGAAGTTCTCTCCTTTAACCCACCTGCCTGCTGAAAAGCTAAGCTCCATAACCAGTCCTTGGCCGTTCGCCCAATGGGGACTTGAGATCGTCAGACCAATGCCTCGTGCCCTGGGTAACAAGCGATTTTTGATTGTCGCAACAGATTATTTTACAAAATGGGTAGAAGCGGAGGCACTAACGCATATCCGAGATACCAACGTGAAGCATTTTGTTTGGCGAAATATCATAACATGATTCGGCATTCCAAGAGCACTTATCTCAAACAACGGCACCCAGTTTGATTGTGGCCTCTACTGAGAGTTGTGCAGCCAGTATGGTATTTGGCCTTACTTTTCCATGCCGCAAAGCAATGGTCAAGCTGAAGCCTCTAACAAATCCATCTTGGACGGCATCAAGAAGTGGCTGGAGAAAGCTAAAGGCAAATGGGTCGAAGAATTGCCGAGTGTGTTGTGGGCTCATCGAACTACGCCGAGGTGATCTACTAGGGAAATGCCGTTTGCTCTGTGCTTTGGAACCCAGGCAATCATACCCCTAGAGATCGGCCTCCCAACCTTGAAATCAAAATTTTTTGATATGGGCCAAAACGACATGATGCTGGCTTGGATTTGATTCTTATTGAAGAACGAAGAGACCGTGCCCTTGCATCCATGGCGCGGTACCAGCAGCAGTTTGCTAAGTCGTATAATCAACATGTTCAGCTGTGTCGCTACACACCAGGAGAGTTGGTCCAGAAGAGTACTCCCAGCTGCCAGGAAATCGGCTGATGGAAAATTGGGTCCTAACTGGGACGGCCCCTATCAGGTCGATTCGATCGCAAGAGTAGGGGCATATCTGCTCAAAGACATGTCTAGAAGGAGTCTGCCACGGCCTTGGAATTCAACGCACCTGCATAAATTTTATCATTAAACCCGACCTGTGGGGAATGATACTAGTTTTGAATGGTTCACCACGTACATATTTCACTTTTGCAAAGCAAAGTTTCCCGTTTCCTCATCGCGCAATTCAGTTCAAAAAGCCTCCGAATTTGGAGCCCCATCAGTGCATGACACTTTTAGGCCGATTAAGACTCTGGATTCGGAGTGCCCTTCATGGATATCACGATTGGCCAAGATTTAAGTCTCTGAATTCGGAGCCCCGTCAATGCATGACACTTTTGGGCCAATTAAGACTCCGGATTCGGAACGCCCTTCATGGATATCACGATTAGCGAAGACAAAAAGCCTCCGGATTTGGAGCCCTATCAATGTATGACACTTGTGGGCCGATTAAGACTCCAGATTCGGAGCGCCCTTCTTGGATATCACGATTGGCCAAGACAAAAAGCCTCCAGATTCGGAGCCCCATCAGTGCATGACACTTTTGGGCCGATTAAGACTTTGGATTCGGAGCGCCCTTCATGGATATCATGATTGGCCAAGACAAAAAGCCTCCGGATTCGGAGCCCTATCATTGCATGACACTTTTGGGCCGATTAAGACTCCAGATTCGGAGCGCCCTTCGTGGATATCACGATTGGCCAAGATTTAAGTCTCCAAATTCGGAGCCCCATCAATGCATGACACTTTTGGGCCGATTAAGACTCCGGATTTGGAGCGCCCTTCGTGGGTATCACGACTGGCCAAGACAAAAAGCGTCCGAATTCGGAGTCCCATCAATGCATGACACTTTTGGGCCGATTAAGACTCCAAATTCGGAGCGCCCTTTGTGGATCTCATCGGTGCATGACACCTTTGGGCCAATTCGTGGATACCACGATTGGCCAATGTCTCCAGATTCGGAGCCCCATCGGCGCAAGACCTTTGTGCCGAATAAGACTCCGAGTGCGGAAACTAGTTGGACACTTAGTGGCCGAATAGGACTCTGGATTTAGAATCTTATTCGTGTAGGATAATTATGGGCCGAATAAGACTTCGGATTCGGAGCGCCCTTCATGATGAAGGTTAAAGCATAAAAATATTCAAAGTGGAATGCTTCATTAAGCTGAGTCGGCAAAAACCATTTAAAACATGCCAACATTTGAGAATGAAATGCTTAATTAAGTTGGGCCGACGCAACCGCATGAACAAATTAAAACATGCAAACATTCGAAACAAGATGCCTAATTAGGCATGTAAACATTCAAAATGAAACACAAACATTTAAAATAAAATATTTTATTAAATTAACTAATATAAAGTACATTCAGTTTACTACATTGGAGCGTTTACAATACGTTCAATTCTATTCGGCGTCTCCCTCATCGTCGCTCTTCTCAATTTCGAAAGCGCCATAAGGAAAATGATGGCGTTGGTATAATGGCAACGCAAATTCGACTCCTGCTTCTTGGGGAGCCTCTACGGCCTGAAGAGTCTTGATCCACCCGTGCCTAAAGCCCCGGTTCTCGTATCGGCAGACCTCCTCTACAAGTTTCTCTTTGGTTTTGTCTATCCCAACCTTCCGGCCCTCGTGGAAGCCTTTTTCATAACCCATGGTCCTCGCATTTTCTACGGCAAACATGCTTTCTGTATCTCGGTCGGAAATCGTGTGACTTAACAGCCGTTGGGTCATTCTCTCCTCCACGACTGGATTAGAGTGACCTGCCGCACGTGGCTCAGTGGTTTGAGCCTTCCGAAGGTCCCTAAGCTCACACTCGGCCTTCTCCGCGCAAGCCTCCAAACTTCTAAGTCATTCGTCCTTCTTCTCTATTTCTCGTTGCACGACAGCAGGCGCATGCCAACTTCATAAGCAGTATACAGCCCCATCATCGCCCCATGGATGCCTTCTCGAAATACTTCAAAATCCTGTCGACCAACCATCGACTGCTAGACTTCTGGTGGAAAGATCTGTTCAGCGAACTCGACTGCTACACCTAGGTCGTTAACGATAGAATCTGCCTTCGTCATCGGTTTATTCCCTACAAAAATCGTAAAACTCAACGGTCGCGGCATCGTGTCTTGCCCATTTCCCGGTCGCGGTTGTGGGGAGCTTCCCCGTTGTTGTTTTTCTTTTCGGGGTGATTTACTTCGACGACTTGGGGGCTAACGTTTTTCCCGTTCCCTAGACGTCCTTCCTCCCGTGCGTGTAGGCTCACTACTGTGATTCATTGCAGTGTCTAGCTCAGCCAATGTTCGACCTTCTCCTCTACTGTTGAAGAATAGTCTATTTGACATTCGCACTTATCTATAGCTAGTTTAAATCGAGTCTAAACACGATAAGTGGAATCACTGGCGCAAACTCACCCCATTTATTCCTAATGTATGCAGCACCCCCAAGGCGACTTCATTAATGCTAGACTCCAAAAGCCGGATGCCGATCGGATCACTCCATGAACTAATTATACTCGGCTCTTGGAGTTCATAAATTGGCTGGGGCAAGGGCAGATTTACAAATCTGATCGGCTATTCGACGATGGTAAATTAGTCGCCTGGGCGTAGTGTCGATCAATTTATGCCGCAGCCACTCCATGAACTAATTATATTCGGCTCTTGGAGTTCATAAATTGGCTGGGGCAAGGGCAGATTCGACGATGGTAAATTAGTCCTGGGCGTAGTGCCGATCAATTTATGCCGCAGCCACTCCATGAACTAATTATATTCGGCTCTTGGAGTTCATAAATTGGCTGGGGCAAGGGCAGATTTACAAATCTGGTCGACTATTCGACGATGGTAAATTATTAAGTTGCCTAATTATATAATCGTCACGAATACACAAATGTTTTATCTAAAGAAGCAAAAAAACAATACTATGCATCAATAAAAACATTAATCACAAGTAATAGCAAAGTACAAGGGAAATTTTCATTAGTAAATTAGGCACAGAATGTAGCCATTTTACATGTGAAAACTACTAGATAAAAAGCTGTAGCCATACATAGCAATGTCACATTAAATTTAAAATCCTTAAACTACTAAAAACTACTAAACAAAATCCTTAAACAAAAATGCCTAGCAAAAACTTTAAAACTATAGCCATATATAAAAACTACGAAACAAAAAGCTGTAACATTACATTCAAAATCCTTAAACAAAAATTACTGTTTCCCTAATCAATCCTCTGAGTTAGACTCCAGCGTCTCAACATCCACTTGCTCATATGGAATCGACATAGCCAATGTCATATTAGCAGCAGCAATGGCTTTGAGCCAGCCGTATTTGAATCCACGATTCTCGAATTTGGGGACTTCTTCCACGTAATTGGCAAGGGCAACGCTTTGTCCAGCCTTATACGCCTTCCTGGCCTGAGAGTCGACTACTTATTTCGCCGCCTTCTATTCTGCCAAGTCCGCCTCAAGTTTGGCGATCGCCTCTTGGGCTAACTTGAGCGCAGCTTTGCTCGCAGTCGCCCTTTGTTCAGCAGCCAATCTGAGCTGGTCTGCATTTCTGGCCCTCTCCATCTCGGCCTTGGCCCTTGCAGCTTCCATCTTCACCCGCGCCGCTTCGAACTCAGCACGACTCCTTTGGCCCTCAACTTCGGATTGTAAACGGCCAATTCGTTCGATGGCGTCGTGCTGGCGACGGCCTATCTCGACTATCCTTTCGACCGTCTGCAAAACAGGAGATTAAAACCAAATTGTATGCATAAAAGGGAAAGGCAAGATCAAGATATTTACCAGAAGAGCCGATTGAGGGGCTAGCGCTATTGCCAAAAGGTCCGGCTCCGAACGGAAAGCCGCCTTGTCAGACGGCAATGAGACCGATGAGGCCATGCTCAGCGCCACGGCTGCGTCTTTCATAGCCGACGCATCAGAGGAGATCGGCATATTTTTTATCTTTGGTTGAATCACAAAAGGCACAACCAAATCTGACTTCTCTAAACGCAGCCGTTTGTCAGCAGGGTCCTCTCCAGAGTCGACCTCAACCTCAGCAAGACGCTTCTCCACCCTTCGTTCAGCCTCCTGATTTGCCGGCATGACCGGCTCCGACTCGGCATCTCGGGTTTGAGCCGTCTCCTCCTTAATAACAAGAAGGGGGGATCAACATCGGTGACGGGTGGCACTTCGGATCGAATGGCCTCTGCTCTCTGTCGCGTGGCCATTCGTTCGGCATTTTTCTTTTTGGCAAGTTGCGTGAGTGACAACCCGGCCATATCTTCGGGGTACGCGCCAAGAAGGCCTTCTAATCCAATAAAACGTCGTCGTAAACTTCTCCTCGACCCGAGGTGGACAGAGGGTTGACTGAATTGAGGCCGGCCTCCTCAAAGGCTACCCTTAAAGCCTCGTTTACTTCAGCCTCAGATTGGCCTGATTCTTCACCAACCTCAGCAACTTTTGCACGTTCCGAGTCGGATCCTTCGAAACCGATCTGGCGCAAGTTTCTGAAGTTGGTTAAAATAAAAGCCGTAAGAAACTCTTCACCCTTCAGAATCGGGATGGTTTCTGCTGCCGAGAAGGTCGTGTACGTCGACTCGTATTGAAGAAGAATGTGTGCTGCCCTCCCTTGTTTCTGAAGGCTTGCACGGCCGAAGTATTTCAGTGCAACTTTGATCTCTAAGTAAACGGCGTCGTCGGCCAAAGTCAAGACTTTCTTCAAATCGTTTCTTGCACAAATCGAACCATGAGACCAAAAAGATAGAAACTTGTATATACAACAGAAATAAGTGCAAAGGGCCATATGGCCACCTAGTTTGCCCCTCCATCTAGGAATGGGATCTAAGCGGTCCTCACCTTGGCCAAATTCCCAGTTACCTCGGACAACGACCATCATGTCATCGACTGGCTTGTTAGAGCTGGAAAGCATGGACACTAACTGATGGTCGGTGTCCTTGGCCCTGAGGAAATAGCGCCTGTGCCGGCCAGAAGACTTGGCCAAGGCATAACAATGCCGAATAGCAGGTATGCCGAGGTAAATCCTAAGGCGACGGTTTAATTCTATAATCCCCATTACAATTCTAAAAAAGTTGACATTGCGTTGGGAAGGGATTAGACCCCAATGGCGAAGGACAACCCTGAGGAATGGATGAAGGGGGAAACGGACTCCACCCTCTATGATTGATAGGAAAGGGAAGACGATGGAGCTCTCATCAGCCCTCTCCATATTGAGGGTGCCGTCTGTCACAAGTGACTGACGGACGTCGTCACGGATGGAAAAATGGCGTCGAAAGCCAAAGATTCGATCCGTGGAGAGGAGGTCTTTCAGATGCTTTGCCATTTCGGACAGCCTATAGGAGCGTACTAAACTAAAGGCAAACCAGGAAAAGGGATTCAAAGTAGAAAGGAAGCAGAGAGGAAGAAAACTTACAAGGAACGGAGAGGACAATGAAGGATGAATGGAAGTTGCAGAGGTAAGTCGGAAAGCAGTCCAAAAACTCTTAAGCATCCAAAGATGTGTGTTTGAAAAGACGACAAGATTTTAAATCACAATAAATGGAAGTGTATGAAAGGGCAGGAAGTTGAAATGACAATCGAGAGGCATGTGCTCTGACATTCGCGTTGAAATGAGGTTAGCCACCGAATTTCGGCTCTGACTTTTCGAGTTCAAAACCAAACACTCCAGCCAATTGTCGTTAGTGGAGTGCTTGGGCGGCAATTATGGGGGCCGAATATCATGAGTCGTAGAGAAACCGAATAATTGGACCTGGAAGAGTCGAAATATATACATCGCATTCGGTCTCGTCTTCCACATTCAAATCCTACCCTATTCGGCCAAATAACCGTTTGAGTAAGGGGCCGAGTGAAAAGCAGTTTGTAACAGAAGAAGCCGAGTAAGTAGTTATATGGCGAATTAAAAGTGGTCCCAGCCCCGAGGTCCAAGAAAGAAAAGATATAAATAGAAGAACACCAGCCATAAAGAGGTATGTGAGAACTAGTATGCTTAACTTAAGATAGAAGTAATCAAGAGAGTGTATACTGACTTATCCATCGGAGTGCTAATTCCGGCACCCCCGACCGGAGTGTTCATTCCTTTTCAGGTGACTAGCTGAGGATCACGAGCGTCCCCCATGATTAATCATGGTATACGGTTCTGGGTCGTCACACTAATAATAAAAACAAATAATAAAGAATTTAGTATCATAATATGTATGTTGCATAAGTGATAAGTATGTTCTTAATGAAACCCAAAGTTTTGGATTCAAAACTTGCTTACGCTGTGTATAATATTTTTTATTTTTATTTTAGCATATATAAAGTTGTCATGTGGCATAAGAAGAATAAGGGTTCACTAAACCAGTCTATGCCTTCACATAATAATAGTATGGATAATAGTGTAGATCGATAATACTAGTGTATGCACGGTGGAAATAATGTTGGAATTAAAATATAATTGAATATAAAATTATTGAGTTAAAATGTAATTTATCCAATTTGTTGCAAAATAATTGAGGTCAAAATATAAATACATAGTTTGTATGGTTTGGATTTTCAAATGAATTTTGTAATTAGATATTTTAAAAGAGTTTGTAAAATTCAAAATTTTGTTTAGTCGTATATTTGAGCAAATTTCATTTTTACTCCTATACTTTTACATGATTTTCAAGTATACCCCCAGACTTTGAATAATTCAATTTTACTCCTAAAGTTTTTTGAAATCGTATCCATTTTTCCCATACCGTTACATTTGAAATGGAAAAAGTTTAAAAAAAAATTACATTTTGACCCCAAATTTTAAAATAAATATTAGGGATGAAAACGGTTCGATTCTTCCTATTTTTTTGTTATTTTTCCACCCAACCAATCATATTGGTTTTCTATTACTACAAACCAAAATTGACTGACCATGTATATATACCAAACCAAACCATTAAGCACTTTACCGGTTTGGTACAGTTCAGTGGCGTTGATTTATGCTACAAGAAATCATTAGGTTTTTAGAGATCCTAGAAAAACAACAACAAATCCCCAATTTCAACATCAATTGAACCCAAGTTTACCAACAAAAAATAAAAAATAAAAAACAAAATATAAAAATAAAAATAAAAAAGAAAACAAAAACAAATTGAACCCTAAAAATTATAAAAACATACCTTAAATTTGTCCATTTTTTTTTGTTCACAAATTGATCACGAAGAAGCACTGATGTAAACAGAGAGGTTTTGAGGAAGATATCAACCATGGAGAAGCAAACAACGGTTAGATGCGATGTAGACATCAACCACGGAGATCGTTGTGTTCATCATAAAGTGGCGAGAGAGTAGGCTGATAGCATTGTAGAAGTGTGAGAGTAGGCTGCTTCCAGCAGAGGTGGATGAGAGGAAGAGAAAGAGAAAAGAGAGTAACAGTTTGCTGGCATAGAAGAGGCACTGATGAAAAAAGAAAATATGCACATGTGTGTGAATGGCTCAGATTAACTAGGTATTTCCATGGATGGCAGAGATCAAATACTTATTATCTTTTAATTTGGTGCGGTTCGGTGCACGTGGTTTTCAAATCTTATGGACCGAAAATCGAACCAATCTTTGGTTTTTTACTCTTAACAAAACCGAATAGACAGAGGTAATGAATAAAATCGACCAAAAGTTGTCGGTTCAGTCCAGTTCGGTCGGTGCAAACGGTTTTAAGATTTTTTCCACCCCTAATTAAATATGCAAACTCACATTTTCTTATTCTCTCTCATCATTCCCTGAATTACCCAAATCCTTCCGCCACTCTCCTCCTCCCTCCTTCGTCGTCATCTTCCCTACCACCACCACCATCACTACCTTCACCAAGAAGCCCTTTAAAATTGAGGATTGAGTGCATTTTCATGTAACATTCAACTCATTTGCCATGAAAACTCCCAAAATCATGCCTTCAACTCATAAGCTATGGTTATGGAAAATTGATAATTGGGTTGCATTTGAACCTGAACCACTACAACAAAAGAGGGTTTTTATGGCACCAAATGCACACCGTAGATACGATTTTACGATGCGCAAGGTAAAGTCGTATTATGACCAGTCATGGAAAGTCATGACTGGTCATAAAAACTTTTAATAGCACATCTTATACGTCATGTTTAATTTTTCTACGACTACTTTTGCACACTGTTAATGTAGGAGACAAACCATGACACTCAATGCTAGTCATTAAATATTTAACACAACGGCCTATTTTGCTCGTCGTAGAATATGTATAATTTTTTAAATTCAGCAAGTTCTATTTCACCTGTTCGGTATAATCTAAAAAAATATTACAAACAAATTTCACAAACATATATATATATATATAAGTATCAATCAACCACCAAAATATTATTTCAAACATTAAAAAAACTATTCATAAGTTTTGAACATCCAAAAACTGTATGTACATTCCAAACCATCTAAAAACTATGTTTCTAAACATCAAAAATTGCCCTCAACTTCAAAACCGTCCAAAAAGTTCTAAATTATTAATATTTAAGATACTAAATTTTCAATTTTGACATCACTTTCTTGAAGGTGAGAAGAGTGCAGAAATATGTTGAGACTCTTGATATGTTGAAGATCAAAAACTCAATGCCAAAGAGCAATAAAAGTCAAATCCCATAGCTGCAATCCCATTTCAACAGCAACAGGCGAGGTGTTCAATTGAGCATTTGTGAGGCCGAGATGCTGTGGTTGTTTTCCTGTACAAGTGCATCAATATCAACTTGTATATGATTTTGAGGTTGGGTAATTTGCTATGAGCCACTGTTAGCAACCAAAGTGGAAGAGCCAAAGCTGTTCTTTGTGGCAACAACATCCCCCAAGTTGTAAAAAAATCATCGTTATTAGCATTCACAACCTACACAATAGACATGTCGTGGATGAGAAATTATTTACGACATGAAAAAAAAAAAGCAAGTCATAAAAGTGAGAAACCACGGCTTGCATTTACTGTTTGTCGTTGATGTGAAGCCATAAAAACTCAGTTTTGTTGTAGTGTGAAATCTGACTGAAACTCAGCTTTATAGCAAATAGGGCTACAATGGTCACTCGAGCACAGGAACTGGCACTCGAGCGACAAGACTAATACGCATGTATTGCATTAAGTGTCTTCGCTAGAGCTACCGAAAGGTCCGCTCGGGCGCACAATAACACTTCTTAGTATTTTTGTAGACAGTGAAAACTACTGGGACCAAGGTTTCTTTGCTCGAGTCAGACTTGCTTTGCTCGAACGACGAAGCCAAATTTTCAGCTAACGTTACAACACGATATAATGTTTGTTCGTGGAATTGGCAACACAAAGGACTTGCTTCGCTCGAATGATGAAGCCAAATTTCCAGATAACGTTACAACACGATATAATGTTTGTTCGTGGAATTGGCAATACAAAGGGACCTAACAGAACCAATCATGTCCCAAAATTGGCGAAATATCCAATCATGTTGTTACCGTGCATGGGTCTGTAACTTGCCACCTTCTGCTGAGGCTAGTTATTGGGCTCTAATACCAATAACACCTTGTTAATCCTTGGAATGCTCATCATTATATAAATGTTTTCAAGTCAAGTTATGCAATGTCTTGCCAAGTTAAAGTTATGTTCAAATTATGATTTGATGCTACGTTTAAAAGTTTGTCAATTTTCATTCATTTACCATTTTATTGTATTACTATTCACTGGGCAATGGGTCACTCTTTCTTATATATACGTAGGTCATGAAGAGTTCAATTACGAAGAGAAGTTTGAATAGAAGCCAGTCTTGTATGCTTGTACTAGATTTGTAAAGCCTTGTCACTTTTGTAATATAACAATCCAAGAGGATGTAGGCTTTCATTTTATATAGTTATGCACTGCTTTGAAAGGATGTTTTCAAATGGACTCAATACTTCAAAATAGAAAATTTGCCCCAATTATTATATAAGTCCAACTTGTTTTGTAAGTTAGGCCTCTGGTAGTCTAGGACTACCGATTGATCACTACACCATCTTGTTTGGGGTGGGTTGGAGTCTTCACATAGTAGTTTCTAGCATGATTTGGACAAACTAGTTGATTTAACACTACGAAAAAATCACCATCACCACTACTCGATAGCATGGACCACCAACACCTCACGATTATTTTGCCAACCTGATTGCGCCACACTATTATTGGACTACATATATATACAATACTAGCATTCTCAAGACAGTTTGATATAATTATACTGATTTATCTTTTAATACCAATAAAACAAGTGCAAACTCATTCGGCGATGCCTAGACACATATAAAATCAAACGTGAAATTTACATTTCAATCTCAAATAGATGGCAACATTATTTTTCAAGTATAATACTAACAGCATGATTGATGGTCAGGACAAAGTGTTATAACAATTTATTCTTTAAAATATAGTGTAATTGTACCCAACTTGTGGACTTGCCTATATGTTTCTCAAATTTTTGAGATGTTAGTGTAATTTACCCTAGATTATATGAGCATTAAGATTTTGAAAATTTTCCCGCCTTAAATTTAGCAAAATTATGAAAATTCCCTCACACTATCAACAAATGCAAAAATAGCTCATATTACATCAAAATTTATAAAACAACCATAAGGAAAAAAAAAAGTCATCATTATTAAAATTACAAAAGTACCCTTAATTCTTTAACCAAAAACCCAAAAAAATTTCTTGAAAATGTTTCTTAATATAAATTATAATTAATGTAATTTTATTTTAAAAGCTCATTTTTTATTTTATTTTTTTTGATGAACAAAAAAAAAACTTTATTGATGAAGAAAGCAAGATAGATGCGTAAATTTAACATCAACAAAGAAGGGAAGTGCAAATAGCATCATAACTAACCTTACCAATTCTGTCACGCCCCCACTTTTATTACCCAGAATCCATTACCAAATCCGTTAAGTTTATTCTATTTCAAAGATAACATGCGCAAACTCATTATAACAAGTACAAGAATAAACAATAGTTCTCTCATTCGAAACTCAAATTAAATGCAACATGTACACTACTAAATAAAGTGCCCGCAGGCTCACATCATTTAAATTAAGAAGAAGGGTTTAACCCTTTTACATCAACGGCGTTCTGCCAACACATAAGAGGCCCCGTGGCCAACAAATAAGAAAAATCCATGATCTCGAAACACTGCTCCATGCTCACCTGAAGAAGATTAGCAATGTGGGATGAACATATAGTCCAGTAGGGATCTCAACATGATCCTCAACAATAACAACTTACAGATTGCTGTGATCATGAATGCTAATCTCATACCATATAAATAATCTAACATTTTATAATCAAAATATACTTACATCATGCCTTTCTCCAAAAACATTTAGTTTATATAATAACACCGAGTTTCGTTTTCCCTGCTCATTTCCCATTTCAAGACAATTGTTACTCATTAACCATATTTTCCATTTGAAACAAAGGACTACATAACATCCCCTTTTATGTTCAAAAAACACGTTCATTAAATCTGTTTTCTTCACTTTATTCATGACCCAAATTTAAACAAAATCCATCTCAACAGGTTGATCACATTTCACAACTTAGACTCAAGACTTAACAAATATCTTCAATAAAGTAACTTATAGTGGGAACTCCCTCAACCACTCTCTAGCACATCCAAGTTCACATAAACACCTCTACTCAACATGTGAGACAATTTTTACCTCACGAGATCACAATTATCAAAACACATGATTCATACAATCAAACTGAAACAACAATGATAAATAACCCCTGCTTTACCTGCCCGCAGCACGGTAAGCCAGTGATACAAGTCTCACAACAACACACCAATTTACCAGACACCCACTGGAAGGGAATGGTACTTCTACTCAACAACATGCCAATTTATCAGACACCAGCTGGAAGGGAATGGTACCTCTGCCAATTCTCCAGGCGCTAGCTGGAAAGGTAATTGTACCTCTGATTCTCAGCTCAGCCAATTCTCCAGGCGCTAGCTGGAAGGTAATGGTACCTCTGATTCTCAGCGCATTACACATCTTCCAACCATCATTTCAAACCACATGCACAGATAACACAAATGTACTGCAGACACATAATCATTTCAACATTCACAATGTCATCCTCCACTGATGACCGAGGACAAACCTCTAAGCAGTATGTATTAAGCACATAACACCATTAACTAATTCTTATGGGGTTTTAAGCAAATAACAACACTACTCCAAGGTTCCATCTATTACTTGACATTCTTTTCTTAATTTAAAAGAAAGTTATCATTTCTTCTTCTTTCGATGTTAAATGCCGAGAATCCCCCAATTTTATCACACTGACTATACCGTCTACAACTAAGTTTCCACCACTTAGACAAGGAAAATATCCTAACATAGATTGCACGATCATAAATTACTTAATTTCTACTTTACGACAGCTTAACTCAAAAATTTCTAATCACATGGTTAAACCCCTTTTTAACAATTAGCGAGTCATCAATTTGTAGATGTAACTAACCCACTCAACACAAGTTAAATACAAAATTTCATAAAGATCCGATTTAACCAGAAGTCGTAACCAAATCAAATTCAAGTTTCTTAATTAGTGACATGGTAAGTTCATCAAAACATAGTCAAACCAACACAAGTAAATGCTCTAATTACGAAACCCATTTTAATCATAAACTAATTATCAAACTATTTATCACATTTCTTTAGCTCAAAAATAATTATTCTACAATTTTAACCCCCTCCCCACCCCCCTTTTATATCTATTAAACATTACTACCAAAAATTAGGACTTCACACTCTGCAATCATGAATATATTTCATCACACCCCAAGTTTAACCCAACATCACCCCTCTCATGAACTTTCAACCTCAGACCCAATCTCATACCATCTATCATGATTTCCGAAAATAAACCCATACAACATGGATTTGATGCAATAATAATATACGACATGTCTATCTATAAAGGAGGCATTGAAAAGAAACCAAGGAAATCCCTACCTCAAGAGAGAAGAGGAGAAAAGCTCCAAAATCAACTTCGCCAGAAAACGATCTCCACCGGTCAAAACGAAGCCCCCGACACGCTCATCATTTTGGTATAAGGGACTAGTATCAAAATCTCTAGGGATCTCCTGAGATCAAAGAAGATGTAATGTTTTGTGGGTTTGGGCAGAGAGAGAGAGATGAGAGGAAATGAGAGAAAATATTGTAGAGAGAGAGAGTGATATAATTTGAAAAATGAAAGCAAAAGGGCCAAAATATCAAAATATAGCTAAAAGCACGAAGTTAGGAGCAAAAACACGCTTTGTCGCACGTGCGGAGTGACCCCTCTCGCACGTGCGGCTCTCATTCCCGCACGTGCGGTTCTTCCGGCACCTCACTCGCGCACCTGCCTTTTAGGCAGTGCGCACACAATCCCCCGCACGTGCGGCCCTAACCTTTCCAGCTTGGAAAAACCCCGGCTTCTTCCCCGGCACTCCGGAGTCGACCGCACACCCTCCAGGACACGCGCAATTTCAGAAAATGAAACAATGCAACCGAAAAGATCTATATAAAAAAAAAAAATTCTCAGGAACAACGAACACCACTGACGACAGGACCACACTTTGAAACCCGACTTCAAACGAAGGCAATACCGACACAACTCATGAGAATAAGGTTAAATACAAACCGGTCATCACAACCCCCAACTAGGTTGGCACCAATAAGGTAGCACAATCCTTTGCTAGCACTTAACCCATGATTAGTGAGGAACCAATCAAAAGAACCAAAAAGAAAGAAAGAAAGAAAGGAAAAAAAAAAAAGCAACAGAGAACTAGCAACAATTAGAGCGAACACACAGAGCAACCTTAACAGTCCCTAACGAGCAACATTACATCAATAGGCCAGTAGCAGACTTGCTTTCTGGGGCCTTGTATGAGCAGCATACCACCATCATCCAGCTATATAGAGCAGACCAACTTCCAGCAGCATTAGCATTACCACTCCCCTCCTAAAATCTGCACAAAGCAAACCAGCTTCCTACAGTATACATCAGCTGACCTTAGAACTACAGCATGCAGCAGCAGTCAATCTCAGACACCTATTTGTAGCCTCCAATCATCCTCATACACCAACAGACCTCCAATGCCATACAACAGACCAGCAAAACATCAACATACAGAAGGCCAAAAACAGCATCAACCATTATAACAAGTATAACTTTTGGTTTGTATTTTCATTGGTTGACATGAATATAACCTGACTCATGAGAAACCCGACCTTCTCTTAATATTTTAAAAATTATAAAATCCTCTTCAAATTTTAAAGTCTATTTAAAATAATCCTACTTTGTTAATTAAGAGGTATGTTATATATCATTTAAAAATTTGTCAAACTTTTCACTTCTATAAGTGATATCTCATGTGACATGATGGTTCCATCACTTTTAAAATATGATGAGCCTCATATATACAGTGGATCATTTATCACGTGAATACATATAAGAGGGAAAATAATTACAATGATTAATAGCAATTCTCATTATTTAACCATCAATTGACCAACTATTTTTACTAATATCATTATTATTTCTCATAATATATATACACCTATTTTTATTGTCAAGGTAATAAATTTATTTGATGAAAAAATGAAATATAAAAAAATATATAATTTTCTCCTTTGTCTTGTGCGCCACATTTCAGATCCCCTCTCCTCTAAATCTCAAAAAATATATATTCAAAATAATTTTTTTTTTTAAAAAAAATCAAAACTAAAGGAGTATTTAGAGGCTGTACTTGGTGGAGGTTAAGGGGAATTGGTGGAGGCTTGAGAAAGGGTCTCGCTATTTTTTTTATTTATTAGCAAAATGAAATAATTTTATTAATAAAATTTAATATACAAATAATACTGCACAATTGTCAATAAAGAAACGGCTAACACTACTATAAGGTAAAAATAAAGTTTTGAAAACAAGGGAGTGAAATGTATTTTTTAATGCTTTATCATAATAGTACTTTTATAATTTGCTAATTGTGTTAGAAAACATGTGTTTCTGCCCTCCAATTTATCCAAAAAAAATATGTTTATTTCATACTGACAATACAAAATTAATGACAACAAAACAAGACACACCCCTTAAATATAGCTCACTTATAAATAATTAAAATTTACTTGATTGTAATATATTTTTAAATCATTTTTATCACTAATTTGTTAGTTATATAAATAAAAATTGTAATGTAATCATTTTTACTTAATTTTGTATTTACACACCACTTGTATTAGCTCTATTTGCTTTAAATCATCTTAGAGTAAACTACTAATAGGTCATAATAGTCGAACTTAATTCTCATAAAATCCTACAAAAGTTACAGTCAAAAATAATTTCTTGTGACAATTTTTTGTATATGTCACAAAAATTGGCAATTAGTGACTTTTGCTATTACGGATTTATAAATTGTCGCTAAAACTTACAATTAGTAACATTTTTTTGAGACAAATTTTTCAAACTGTCACTGAAAGTTGAAAATTAGTGACTTTTTTTGGGATGATTTTTTTAAACTGCCACTAAAACTTATAATTAATGATATTTTTTATGATAAAATTTTTAATCTGTCGTTAAAAATTACCAGTTAGTGACTTTTTTAGTAGTGTTTGATGAAAACGCCATTAATTATCATAAGACCTATTAGACAATAAGTTCACTTATTAAGACCGACACACAAGTCTTCCCTAATCTTATTCAAAGATAAATCAATATAATTATATACCAAACTTACAAGATTTATTATATTTTTTACAAATCTTAAAAATGGTCATTATAATTTACTTAATAAAAAATGGATTGGTGCAGTTGAAGAGTCATTCATCATGTAACCATGGAAGACTGGGTAAAAACACATTATCATATGCTTTGTATTAGAAAATATGAGACAAATTCATCAATGACTCTTAAACATTACATATACCTATGTCAATGCCATGCTAGCTTTGTTACCTCATTATAGGACCTACATTTTTATGTTGATTTTGAAATACAATATCATATATGTGGCAAAATGAATAGTATGTAGCAATGCAGACCACCAAATAACAACTCTGTTGAAAATATAATCACAAATAGAAATTTTATTTTGCTCTGCTAATTATCATTTAAAATAAAATTTAATCCATACTTTTTTAGTTATATCAATTTTATAGCTAAATTATTTGATTTTGAATCAATTTTATCGCTATCATCTGTTGTTGATAATAATCAAACAACATTTATTAACATGCCACTAAAACTTTTATTTTATAACCTAACCAATCTCCAAAATTAGACACATGAATATTTTTTTGACTAGCTAACTTATTGGCTTATTATTATTATTATTCTTTCTTCTTTTTTTTTTGGTAAAAGAAATCATCCATTAATTTTAAATAATTCAGTATATCTTTATCAATTTTTAATTTTCACTAAACTTTATTGGGGTCTTCAAAATTCAGAATTTTTTTATTTTATTTTATGAAATAGTATAATAGCTAAAAAAAAATAAACCTTTTTTTTATAATCAATTTTCAAACCCAAAGCGATGATTTTTTTTTTTTTTTTTTCTTCAAAGATATGATTTTCTGGCTTTGGGCCAAAGCCACCCTGATGTTGATGTAAGCAGTTAGAAGAAGAAATTAGAAACGTGTCATGTTGATGTGGATGTTGATGTAAGAACCGTTCATATCGTGGATTTCAATGGTGGTTGAGGAAAAAAGTTACCCATTGAGGACTTGGTAATTCTTATCATACCAATAGGAATTAATATAATCACAAAATTCAACTACTTTTCTCCCTATCTATATCTATAAATAGTCAGGTGTTCCATGCTAGATATCTATCACCTCCTTCAAATTTTGTGTTTTTGCTTTCAATTGATAAAAATGGGCACTCACTTCATCCTTGTAGCCATAGCCATCATGGCCTTGGCTTCTACACTTGCCTCTGCTTCTGATCCAAGTCAACTACAGGACTTTTGTGTTGCTGTCAAAGACTCCAAATCTGCTGGTATATTTTTTACTCACCTCTATCTCCCAACTTTTTAAATTCCAAACTCAAGTCTCATGCTTTCAAATATAATTATAGTGGCAAATTTAATTTAATAAAAAACAAAGCCCAATTAGTATATTTTTCTATCATTTTAGTAATCAACATTTAATTGTGGCAATTTCACTTTCAAAGGATTACATGTGTATTGAAGTTATCTTTCAAAGTCGCTTCATTAGTATTCATTGTAAAAAAAAAAAAAAAAAAGAAAAAGAAAGTACAATTTTTGGAACAAAAAATACACATAAGCTAAAAAAAGGTTAATTGCACTTTTGCTACCTGAAATATATAGTCTAACATTTCAATTGTTTAAGTTTGTAAACGGTTAGTTTTTATTTTCTTAGATTAGATCATCGTAACAATATTGAAATTCTATTATTTTATATAAGATTTTCTTTCTTTCACCTAATCCTTACTGAAGCACCACTTGATTTCCTTTGCATACAGTTTTCGTGAATGGCAAGTTCTGCAACGACCCAAAGCTCGCCACAGCCAATGACTTTTTCTACTCTGGCCTCCTCACTCCACGAAACACATCTAATCCAATTGGATCGACAGTCACACCCGTAAATGTCATGCAAATACCAGGCCTCAATACTCTTGGCGTCTCCTTAGCTCGCATTGACTTTGCACCTTATGGCCTCAACCCACCCCACACACATCCTCGCGGAACTGAGATCCTCGTGGTCTTGGAGGGTACTCTCTATGTCGGCTTTGTGACCTCCAACCCTGATAATCGTCTCTTCACAAAGGTCTTGTACCCAGGAGATGTTTTTGTGTTCCCACAAGGTCTCATTCACTTCCAGTTTAATCAGGAAAAGACTAATGCAGTAGCTCTTGTTGGCTTCGGCAGCCAAAATCCCGGTGTCATTACCATTGCTAATGCAGTGTTTGGGTCAAATCCAAAAATTTCTGATGATGTTCTTGCCAAGGCATTCCAAGTGGACAAGAAGGTGGTGGACCATCTTCAAGCTCAATTTTGGTGGCCCAACAACTAGAGAAATAAACAAAAAGAAAGTACCCACATGAATCTATTGTTTGTTAAACTTTAAATAGATATGATTTAATAGAGCTTGAATAAGTGGGTTGGTTGTGGATGATTTCCTTATAATTGTTTTCCTATATTTTTACAATAAAAAAATTTGCTAAATAATACTCTCTATCTCTCTCTCTCCCTCTCTCTCTCACACACACACACACACACACACACATATGAGGATGCAACCCTCTTGATCTTTCTCCAGTCTCCCATATTCAATAGTTAGGAGACCGCAATGGACCATCAAACCTTTGGTATTGAAATTACAAAAAATCTTAAAATCCTGAGATATTGATTTATGATTATATATCAATTTTAAACAGTCAATAATAATCTCAATCAAATAATTAAAGACAAATCAACACAATGATTTAACGTGAAAAAATCACAATTGGAGCACCTCCAATTGTGATAAAAAAAACTACAGCCCAAAACCACAAAACAATCCACAAATTAAGAAGACAAAAATGAATTACACAAGTGTACTCTCAATTACCTAACAAATCCACGCCCAATTGAACCAACCCCTATGTGCCTCTTCCACTACCGTATTCACATTGGAATTGTCTTGCCCAACATTAAATTCACAATGTCGATATCGAATCCACGATGATGAGCCACTCCAGAATCCACCAAAATTTTAGGCCCAAGTTTCACAAAATCCACCAAAGAACAACTCTTTTTTTTGTGAATAAACGAAAACAAAGAAACCTTTGATGATGTTGATATCAAGTTCACGGATCCATTGATTACTCTTAAATCATCAAGGAAACACTTAGAAAGCACCCTCAAATATAAAACACTTTGTATCTTGTTCCTCTCTGAAAAAATGGACGGCACAAACCCTAGAAAAAACGAACAGTGCACTTTATAGAAAACAGGATTGCGCAGACCGCTCGAGCAGTGTGAAACATATAGGCTGACCGCTTGAGCGTAACTTTCACTGCTCGAGCAGTAAAACTTTCTTCCCAGAAGTTCAGGCGCTCTGTAAAAATGATAAGAGTATTGAGGAAGACTTATCTTAGCATCAGCAGCTCAAGCTCAAACCGGACTCATCTCAGCATCAGCAGCTTGAGCTCAAGGCACGAGTGCAGCCAACAGAGAACCCAACATACACCTCAGCTCACACATGTGATAATAGATATGGATATGGTTATGGTTAGTTATATTGTTAGTTAGTTAGATTGTGAATTAGTTTGTTTGTTTGGTAACAAACTCAGTGATAATACACTGAGTATAAATATCTGTAAACTCTCATCAAACGTTAAGTACGAAAGATATTTTCAGAAATTCTGTTATGGTATCAGAGTCATTCATCTCCAACGAGTAAAGGTTCTTCAATGGCGTATTCATCTTCAAACTCAGCTTCATTCATATTACCATCAAATCTGAGTCTTCTTCTGTCAAATTTTAATTCTCTTATCACAGTCAAGTTAGATTCCCCTAACTTTCTGATCTGGAAAAATCAAATCCAAAATGCTCTTCGTGCCACTAATTTCTTAGGGTTTGTTACTGGATCAATTGCATCACCAGATCCAGAAGTGCTGGATTCTTCAGGAAAATCTATTCCGAATCCTGAGTTTGAAAATTCGAAGATTATTTATGCTCATCTGCTTAGCCTTCTCACTACTACTCTTGCACCACCTGTGTTTGCATCTGTTCTTCATCTTCCACATTGTTCGCAAGTCTGGACTGCCTTGGAGAAGAGATACACATCTTTATCTCGATCTCATATCCATCAGTTAAAGAACAAGTTGCAGTCTATGTCCAAAAATGGTTTATCAATGGAAGAGTATCTCTTACAAATCAAAACCATAACTAATCAACTCAGTCTTGCTTCTTCTATTCTTGATGATGAAGATCAGGTTCTTCATACCTTAAATGGTTTACCAAACGGGTATGATGCTTTCAAAACAACAATTCATGCTAGAGCTGAGCAAATCACTATGGAAGAGTTGAGCTCTCTTCTCTGTTCAGAGTCAATTCACAAGGAGAATAAGACCAAATATGCTTTCAACACTGACTCTGCTATGGCCTATTCTGCAATTCACAATACTGAATCTAAGTCTTCAGGATCTAGAGGCTCAAATTATAGAGGCCACAGCTCTTATCAAGGCAGAGGAGGCAGATATAGTAGCAATAGGTTCTCTACGAGAGGTGCTAAAGGCAGACAAGGCCATGGACAGTTCACTCAAGGCCATGGTCAGTTCTCTCAATGCTATGGACAGTTTACTCAAGGATCTTCTAACTCTTGTCAAATCTGTGGAGGTCACAATCACATTGCTCTTGATTGTTGGTACAGAATGCATCCCAATTATCCATCCACCAACTCTTCCACCTCATCTGGCATGTCTAAATCCACAGCTTATTCTACAGTTCAGTCTTCATTTCTTTCATCTGGTTTAGAATTTTCTTCATCTGTTTCTTTCACCCCATGGTTTGTGAATTCTGCAGCAACTTGTCACATTACCAATGATTTCAGTAATTTCCATCTTTATTAGCCCTATCATGGGACTAATCAGGTTACAGTTGGTAATGGCCAGACATTACCAATTCAACATGTTGGTAAGGGTATTTTACCAACTCCACACTCTTCTTTTCACCTTCAAGATATGCTTCATGTGCTACAAATTTCATCAAATCTATTATCTGTGCATAAGTTGGCTCAAGATAATAATTGTTCTGTGATTTTTTATGCAAATTCTTTTCTCATTTAGGACAATCTTACGAAACAGGTGCTCCATAGCGGCCCTCATATGCATGGCTTGTATCACTTCAATTCTTCATCTGCTACTCCTTCCTCACAAGCTTATCTCACTTCTTCTCAGTCAAAGGTGTCTTTGGATATTTGGCATCAAAGACTAGGCCATCCTTTCACCTTAAAGTTTCATCACATAGCTAAACATTTACCTGTTAGGTTTTCAAATAAATGTGATGTTTTGCCTTGTACTCCTTGCAATGTAACTAAGATTCACAAGCTTCCTTTTAAGCTTTCTACATCAACTGGTTCACAACCTTTCTCTCTTGTACATGGTGATGTTTGGGGACCATTTCATGCTTCCAAAAGTGGCTATCAATACTATCTTTTGTTTGTAGATGACTTTACTAGATTTACATGGATTTTTCCTTTATTTGTTAAAAGTGAAGTGTACTCTACATTTGTTCATTTCAAGAATTATGCTGAAAATCAATTCAACCTCTCACTCAAAAAATTTCGCACAGATAATGGTAGTGAATTTGTGAATCATAAAATGGCTGATTATCTTGCATCACATGGTATCCTTCGTCAGCTTAGTTGTCCCTATACTCCTGAACAGAATGGCATCGCAGAAAGAAAACACCAACATATCACTCAAACTGTTATTGCTTTACTATCTCAATCTTCTGTCCTTCTTGAGTATTGGTTTGAAGCCATGGCTACTTCAGTCTTTCTTATTAATAGAATGCTTAGTTTATCTCTAGGTCATTCCTCTACTTATCAATTATTGTTTAAATCTATTCCAGATTACAAGTTTCTCAAAGTCTTTGGTTGTCAATGTTTCCCTTGGCTTAGGCCTGACACTTCCAACAAACTTCAACCCAGGTCCACTCCTTGTGTCTTCTTGGGTTATCATCCTTCCACTAAAGGCTACAGATGCTTGGATCCCGCTACAGATGCTTGGATCCCACTACAGGCAAATTTTTCTCTCTCGACATGTCTTATTCAATGAGAGTTATTTTCCTTTTGTGCACACTACTATAGTCCCTCATACTTTACCTGCTATTTCTTTTTTCTTTTGGTCCTTTGTTCCCTCTACTATTCAGTCTGCTCCACCTCAGTTTTTTCCTGCTACTCCTCCATCCAGCTCTGTTGTGTCTCAGTTTCCTGCAGCTCTTATAGCTTCTCAGTCTACTCTTGCTCCATTCTTATCTGCTCTCCAGCCTACTGCACAGCCTACTGTCCAGTCTATTACTCAACCCACTGCAGCTGCTCAGTTCTCTACTATACAGTCTAATGCAGCTGCTCCCACTTCTGCCCCTCTCTCTATTCCTATTCAATCTATTTCTATTGACCTTCCTTTATCTTCTCCCTCTCTTTCTAATGTTCATCCTATGCTCACTACGTCAAAAACTAAGGCTCTTCTAAATCACATTCCTAATCTTACTCACACAGAACCTGCCATTACTAAGCTGGCTCTTCAATCTCCTATTTGGTTTCAGGCTATGACTGAAGAAATTAAGGCCCTCCATCATCAAGGCACCTCGTCTCTAGTGCCCCTTCCTTCTCAGAAGTCTTCCATTGGTTATAAATGGGTTTTCCCTATCCAAAAGAACTCATATGGCTCTATTGCTCGCTATAAAGCTCGGCTTGTTGCCAAGGGCTATCATCAACAAGAAGGTATTGACTACCATGAGACCTTTCGTCCAGTGGAAAAACAACCTACAATTCGTGTGCTTTTGTGTCTAGCTCTACATCAGTAGTGGCCTATTAAGCAGTTGGACATCTCTAATGCTTTCTTACATGGTACCTTGGAAGAAGAAGTGTATATGGATCAACCTTACGATTTTATAGACCCTCAATTTCCTTCTCATGTCTGTAAGCTCCACAAGGCTCTTTATGGCCTCAAGAAGGCTCCTTGAGCATGGTACTCTACCTTCTCTAAGTTCTTGCTTGGGCAAGGATTTCTTCTTAGTCATTCAAATTCATCTCTGTTTGTCAAGACTACTTCCTCTTTTATTGTCATCATACTTGTCTATGTTGATGATATATTGTTCACTGGCAATGATTCTACTCTCATCAATGCTCTTCTTGTGCAAATGCATGAGGTTTTTTCCATGAAAGAACTAGGTCTTGTCTCCTATTTTTTACGCATCTCCGTTCAGTCTTATTTACATGACTTTTTTCTTTCATAGCAAAAGTATGCTGGTGAACTCTTGCTCAAAGCTAGCATGGTGGATTGCAAGTCTAGCTCCACTCCTATGGCTCTCAAATTCTTCTCTGATCCTGCTGCTGAGGTTGCCTTCTCTGACTCTTCTCTTTATTGCAGCCTTGTTGGTGGTCTACAATACTTAACTATAACCAGGCCTGACATAGCTTTGGCAGTGAATCATGCATGTCAGCATATGCACTCTCCTTCTGTTGCTCACTTTGTTGTGGTCAAATGGATTCTTCGATATGTTAAAGGCTCTTTATCTCAACGTCTCTCCTTCTCACTTGGTCTTTTCCTACTTCAAGCCTACCCTTACTCTAATTGGGCTGGTGACTGTGTGGATCGCCGATCAACTTCAGACTTTTGTGTGTTCTTGTCACGACCCAAACCCGTCCCTAAAAGTTTGGTCCATGACCGGCCTATACTTAGGCCTCAAAACAAAATTTTAAAACAATATTTATCCAAATACGGGGCCTTAAGAGGAAGCAATATCAACATAGATAAAATGCCCATTGAGCTTATGCATACATGAAAATTTAGAGTAATGCAATTCTTTAATTATGTTTCCATATTTACTATAATCACATAATTATACAGATCTCACACACACTTGTATAAGACTCCATAATTTACATAGGTCCCAAATCACAATTAAGGCCTCAACACGGAGGCGTATCCCAGGTGGCTTGGCAGACAGGTGGATCTCAGTACAATTCTAGTGCCAATCCCTAATGGCTCACCTACAAAAATTTACATAAACGGAGTGAGCAAGGCTCAGTGAATAATAGCAATGTGAGGAGGTTAAGTGAGCGAGCAAATCCTTAAGGAATATAATATACATATATGAAACCATGCGTAGGACCTACCCATGATTTTATTCCGGAACGGTCTCAGGCCCACATGTAATACAGAACGGCCTCGGGCCCACATCTGATACAGAACGGCCTTAGGTCCACATATGATACAGAACGGCCTCGGGCTCACATAACAATAGTTGTCCGGAGCAATATGGGGAAGATGGAATATCGACATGTCTTTATCTCCCTTGGCGTACAACCATTAGTCATATACACTTTATATCATTATAGGGTAGATGGAACATCGTCATGTCTCCATCTCCCTTGGCCTTAGGGCCATGAAACATAAACAATTTAAATCATAACAGCCCCAGGCCCACTTTTATTAATAGAGACAAAAACGACCTTAGGTCCATATCAATGCCATCGTTCAATCATGTCCATTAATTCAATTAAAGCATAATATCAATGGTATATGCCATTCACAACCCACGATATATAAATCATGACCACAAGAAGTAAATAAAACATATCGTTACACTACTATTACTCACAGTAATGGGCTTTCGGTAGCAATGGGGCGATGTCCTCGTCTTGACCTACAACACAATGTACATAGCATAACATGAGAATAAAACCAATCTCTTTCTTGTCCTTTAATCAATTAGTCACGGTGGCTCTAAACTCATTAGTCCTCAATAGGTTATAATTCGTATCTAGAAAAATAGGAGGAATCGAAAGGAAAATGATTTCTAAGAAGAAATGGTATAAAACCGGTAGACAGAAGTGAACAATCGTCACTAATTTGGGTACATCTATTTGTGTACTTAGAATTTGGGAGTGAGACCACCACCATTAGAAACTAGACCTCCAGTGCTTGAATTTAGGCTCAAGAATCACTTAAAACGGAGTCCGGATGCAAGCGATATGCTTACTTGAAGTTGGCTGAACAGAGCTGTCCCGCACCTACAGGAAACAGGGCCGCACGTGCGGGAACTGAGCCGCACGTGAAGGACAAGGTGCTTTTTTAGCATAATCAATTTTGGTGCTGGAAGAGGACTGCCGCACGTGCGGCTCTGGGCCAAAACTGCTGTCCGAAATTCTAGTTGCTCTAACACTTGTTTCTTCCATTTTCAAAGCTTAATTTCAACTCCAATCACCCAAAAACATATGAAATTACCTCACAACATGAAAACTACATCATTCAAGTCTAATTTCATTCCAAACAAATCAATCTTTGTCTCAATGTTCAAGATCAATGCTTTATCTTTCATAATCTTCAAAGTTCTCAAAACACAACTCACAAATACACTTGATTCTTGCATGATCTTATTCTTTGGACAATCTAAGGTTCATTTCATATGGTATTCATGAGTTTGAGCTTCAACCACAAATAAAATCATAGAACTAAAATTCTAATTCCTTAAATTTAGTTCCATTAAATACATACATAAAACCCTCACCCAAATGGGTTCAAATCTTCCATTATCATAATGATTTCATGAAATTAATGCATTAAACATAAGAATTCAAGGTAGACTTCTATACCTTTGTTCACTCTTTGTCTTTCTCTTAGCTCTGTTCAATTTCCCAAGCTTCCATGGTTGATCTTCTTTCTCTTTCTTCGATTTCTTCAATTATCTTCAAACCCCCATGGATGTTGAGAAGCTTTGTCTCTCTTTCTCTCTTCTTCTCTTTGAGTTCTCTCTAGAACTCTCTCCCCCTCTCTCTCTCACGTGTCTTCCCCTCTCCTTAATTTTTTTTTTTTTTGAGCTCCAAGAGATGAGTCCAACTATTATATCTCATACACATCTATGAATTAATTATATAAGCTTATCACAAATAGGGAGGGCCAAACACACCCTTACGAATCGTACGAAATCGAATTTCAATTAAACTTTCCAGATGACTCTAAAAATTATACTGATCATAACTATATAGTTCATTCTGGTTTCTGAAGCCTCTAAGGCCTTCAATTTGCAGTGCAAAGTTAACCACCCAAACATACCTTAGCGAATCAGACGAAACAAAATTCCAATTAATTTTCCTATGTAGCTCTAAAAATTCCCATTAACATATACAAGTAATCAATTTTGATTTCTGAACCCATAAGGGTCGGTAATTTCAATTTTAAAGTCGTAACTCAACAAATAATGCTTCAATTCAAAAGATATAATCACATTAAAGCACATTAACACAGGTAAATAAAGATAATTCTTTATACGCATTTTGTGGTCGTTACAGTTCCTTGGTCCAAACACTACCAGAATTTTCACTTTTAGCGACTAAATTTTTAGTCGCCAAAAGTCACTTTTTTAGCCGCCTATTGGCTTTAGCGACTAAATTTTTTGGTCGAAAAATTAGTAGTCGAAGAGTAGTCGGGAAAGCTAATTGGCGACTAAAGTCGCCAAATGTATTCATTTGCCAACTAAATATTTAGCCGCCAATAGATAGGAAAATTAATTAAATAATACATTTTTGCCGACCAGTTTTTTTGTCACCAAAAGCCAATGATTTAGTTGCGAAAAAGTTTTTAGCTACTAAATTTTTTAGTCGCCTAAAGCAAATACTAGTGTTTTGACTACTAAAATTTTAATCCCCTAAAGTCAATCTTTTTTTGCCACTAAAGTTTTAATCGGCAAATAGTATTTCTTTTGGCTACTAAAAATTTAGTCGCCAAAACTTCCGCATTTTTGGCTACTAAATATTTAGTCGCCTAAACTCCCACATTTTTTGCTACTAAATCTTTAGTCGGCAAAAGTATTTTTATTCTTCAGCTTTTTTTTTTAGCTACGAAATATTTTAGTCGCCAAATGTTTGATTTTCTTTTGGCTACAAAACTTTTAGTAGCCAAAGGTTTGATTTTCTTTTGGCTACCAAAACATTTAGTAGCCAAATTATTGTTTTTCTTTTGGCTACAAAAAATTTAGTAGCCAAATGTTTGATTTTCTCTTGGTTACAAAAAATTCCGTAGCCAAATGTTTTTTTTTTTTTTTTTCCTTTTTTTTGGATACAAAACGTTTAGTCGGCAAAAACATGATATTATATTTCATTGCAAATATTATAATGTGTCCATAACCTATTTGTATTCCATGCAACCTGTAATACGTATATAAATAAAATGATACATAAACTATCAATCATTCCACAATCTACATTCGTATACAAAAAATAAATTACTTTAACTGTCCAAGTACATACAAACGAACTATTGTCCAAACTAAAATAATAATTTCATACAAATTATAGAATCATATAAAAAGTAAAGCCCTCCATATACAAAAAGTACATTTACTATACCATGTGAAATGACCATTTGGCATGGTACAAATTACCATTGTAATATGTACCACGACAAAAGGTGATGTATATACCAAGCCAAAAGTACATCTATGTACCACGACAAAAAATCATATATCTGTACGACAACAAAAGGTGATCTATCTACCATGCCAGTAATTATCTGTTGGCTGCCAAAAGTTTTCCGTATCAGTAATAGTTAACTGCACAAAAGCTGGAGACGACAAAAGTATTATATTACTTCTATACAAAAGTACAATTTCTTCTCCATACACCAAAATATCTCTAGAAGTCCACGCAACAAAGTCATCTACAAAAAACAAAAAAAAAAAAACATTAGAATTGGACCCAAAAATGCCCAATTTCATGAATGAATTTGGCAACAAGTGACAAATAAAATTAAGTGAGAAGCAACCTTCCATGATGATTCAATTATCAATCATTCTACAATCATTCAACAGTCTTTCTAAAGTCTTTTGTTATAAGGAACATTGTTAAATGCAGAACAATCATTACTAAATGGTTCATCAAAGAAAGAATACTTGATAATCTCATGACGCACATGGCCTCAAAAACACCATGAGCATGTTTCGTACTTGTATGAAAGCTTAAATATAATATAACACACGTGCGTACGTTCAAAAGATTAGCAAGTTTATAGCAAGGCGTAAACTGAGTTCATATTGGTTTCTGAATATTTTTCCATAATTTTCCATTACTATACATCTCCAATACATTCCGTCAGTTGTCACAACTCCTATTTGTAGTGGAGAAGCTGCCCGTGAGAGTCAGACGGAAGTTCGGGGGCTGTTTTCAAGTTTCGCCCCCGAAACACCCTTTTCGACTAAATTTTGGGCGTATTCGACTCTAAATCCCAACCTACGGGTTTGAATAACATTCCGTCGAATGTGACAAGTCATATTTGGCATGGGGAAGGTGTTCATGTCAGCCACACGGTGGTTTGGGGGCTATTTTGAATTTTCGCCCCCGAAACGCTCTTTTTCGACTAAGTTTTGGCATATTCGGCTCTAAATCCCAACCTACGGGTCCAAATAACATTCCGTCGAATGTCACAAGTCATATTGGAATGGGGAAGGTGTTCATGTCGGCCACACGTCGGTTCGGGGGCTGTTTTGAATTTTCGCCCCCGAAACGCCCTTTTCCAACTAAGTTTTGGACGTATTCGTCTCTAAATCTCAACCTACGGGTCCGAATAACATTCCGTCGAATGTCACAAGTCACATTTGGCATGGGGAAGGTGTTCGTGTCGGCCACACGGCTGTTCGGGGGCTGTTTTGAATTTTGGCCCCCGAAACACCCCTTTTTTGACTAAGTTTTGGGCGTATTCGGCTCTAAATCCCAACATATGGATCCGAATAACATTCTGTCAATTGTAACAAGTCATATTTGGCATGGGGAAAGTGTTCGTGTCAGCCACACAGTGGTTCGGGGGCTGTCTTGAATTTTCACCCCCGAAACGCCCTTTTCCGAGTAAGTTTTGGGCATATTCGTCTCTAAATCTCAACCTACGGGTCTGAATAACATTCCGTCAGTTGTAACAAGTCATATTTGGCATGGGAAAGCTGTTCATGTCGGCCACACGGCGGTTTGGAGGCTGTTTTGAATTTTCGCCCCAAAACGCCCTTTTTCGACTAAGTTTTGGGCGTATTTGGCTCTAAATCCCAATCTACGGGTCCAAATAACATTCCATCGAATGTCACAAGTCATATTTGGAATGGGGAAGGTGTTCGTGTCGGCCACACGGCGGTTCAGGGGCTGTTTTGAATTTCACCGCTGAAACGCCCTTTTCTGACTAAGTTTTGGGCGTATTCGTCTCTAAATCTCAACCTACGGGTCCGAAAAACATTCTGTCGAATGTCACAAGTCATATTTGGCATGGGGAAGGTGTTCGGTCGGCCACACGGCTGTTCGGGGGCTGTTTTGAATTTTGACCCCGAAACACCCTTTTTCAACTAAGTTTTGGGCGTATTGGGCTCTAAATCCCAACATATGGGTCCGAATAACATTCTGTCAGTTGTAACAAGTCATATTCGGCATGGGGAAGGTGTTCGTGTCGGCCACACAGTGGTTCGGGGGCTGTCTTGAATTTTCACCCCCGAAACGCCCTTTTCCGAGTAAGTTTTGGACGTATTCGTCTCTAAATCCCAACCTACAGGTCCGAATAACATTCCGTCAGTTGTAACAAGTCATATTTGGCATGGGAAAGGTGTTCATGTCGGCCACACGGCGGTTTGGGGACTGTTTTGAATTTTCGCCACTGAAACGCCCTTTTTCGACTAAGTTTTGGGCGTATTAGGCTCTAAATCACAATCTACGGGTCCAAATAACATTCCGTCGAATGTCACAAGTCATATTTGGAATGGGGAAGGTGTTCGTGTCGGCCGCACGGCGGTTCGGGGGCTGTTTTGAATTTTCGCCCCCGAAACGTCCTTTTCCAACTAAATTTTGAGCGTATTCATCTCTAAATCTCAACCTACGGGTCCGAATAACATTCCGTTGAATGTCACAAATCATATTTGGCATGGGGAAGGTGTTCGTGTCGGCCACACGGCTGTTCGGGGGCTGTTTTGAATTTTGGCCCCCGAAACACCCTTTTTCGACTAAGTTTTGGGCGTATTCGGCTCTAAATCCCAACATATGGGTCTGAATAACATTCCGTCAGTTGTAACAAGTCATATTCGGCATGGGGAAGGTGTTCGTGTCAGCCACATGGTGGTTCAGGGGCTGTCATGAATTTTCGCCCCCGAAATGCCCTTTTCCGAGTAAGTTTTGGGCGTATTCGTCTCTAAATCTCAACCTACGGGTCCGAATAACATTTCGTCAGCTGTAACAAGTCGTATTTGGCATAGGGAAGGTGTTCATGTCGGCCACACGGCGGTTTGGGGGCTGTTTTGAATTTTCGCCCCTGAAATGCCCTTTTTCGACTAAGTTTTGGGCGTATTCGGCTCTAAATCCCAATCTACGGGTCCAAATAACATTCTGTGGAATGCCACAAGTCATATTTGGAATGGGGAAGGTGTTCTTGCCGGCCACACGGCGGTTCGGGGGCTGTTTTGAATTTCACCCCCGAAACACCATTTTCCGACTAAGTTTTGGGCGTATTCGTCTCTAATTCCCACCCTATGGGCCCGAATAACATTTCGTCGGTTGTAACAAGTCATATTTGGCATGAGGAAGGTGTTCGTGTCAGCCACACGGCGGTTCAGGGGCTGTTTTCAATTTTCGCCCCTGAAACGCCCCTCTTCAATGGATTCAGAAGACATTATTGCAAAGCAACTTCTACAGGACAGAAATTTAAGTATTATGCTGTCATGAGAGGCATTGTTATTTAGGTCCAGTGGCTAAAGCAGTATGGGAAACTTTTATCAGAGATTATCCTTCTGATTACCTAGCTTTAATGGAATTAAGACCAAATATCAACAATTTTACAAACAAAAGCAGATGTTTTGTTACAAGAGAAGACCTAAATTCAGAACAAACCAAATTCCAAGAAGATTGCTTAAGGTAATTCCTTACGAAAAAAATCACTAAGTTTACTCCTTTTTCTTCCTCAAAATAATTTAAGTTAAATACAGATTGTGAACATCGTTGGATACCTGAAAAAGGTAATTCTAACCAACCTTGCCATATTTGTTTTAACTACCCAGTACCAAAATTACGAACCCAATGCACAAAACGTCTTTGGGAAGGCTGTATTAAATGTATTGTAAATAAATACCAATGTATTATACCTAACAAACCTGATGTCTCTTGTTATGGTATACTGAATGCATAGTATTGTTTAGTGAATAAGTAAATCTAAGTGTGTATAAGTGTTAGTATGATACGAATGAAATTCTTCTTACCAAATACGACGATGCCCGTCTAAACCCTCTAACAATGTTGATAGTCGTAAAACTATTAATTGATTTGATGATTTATTAATAAAATATGCCATTTCTTATGAAATTAGAAACTTCAAGGGATTGTATGTAATTTTCAAAACTACAGGAGACAAATCGTATTTTAAACAAACATTGGAGAGCATTTTTAATTTACCCTAAAATATTTTTATGTTTCGTGACTGTCCATGTATCATTTTAATTTTGTTTAAAATTCGACAAAAAATGTCACGTTAGCTTTTTACGTGACGTACAAATATATTATATTAAAATTTGAATTTGTCTCACTGGTGTGAGTTATATATTTATATTGCATGACTGTCAATGTATCATTTTTTAATCTAATTTTGGACATAAAGTAAATTGTGATGTTTTGATATTAATGTCGGATTTTGTTAATTGTGATGTTTTGATTATTACATCAGACGTGAAGAAGAGCTTCAATGCCAACAATCTTTGGCACCATGAACAAGCAGATATATACTATACAAAAAGAAGATAAAATAAAAATAAAAAAGGCAACAGAGATTGAAGGAAGAATCAACTTAAGAACCTTTCTGCGGCAACGTTTCAAATGCAGAGACTGTGTTTTCAAACTTGATGCGATGTAGCGGGGCACCACTTTGCTTAATGGCGCATGCCTGTTTGTCTTCCAGCGGGCAGCGGGCTTTCAGCATCGAAAACACATGATTATTCAACCTCCTTGCTTTCTTCATTGCTTCTAGTAGGGCTTCCCACCCCTTTTTCGGAAAGTAGAATTCAGTCAGAAACAAAAACAAAAAAAAGTCAAATGCAACAAAAGAATTAATTATCATTTTATTGGAATCAGTTTTACATGACGGTCAGAGTTAAAATTCATTTCAAAGATGACTCAGCTGCTCATGTTTGGACTGCTAGATGAATAGTATTTAGTTTATAATTTCCTAAATAAAAGAACATCAATATTACGGCAGGAGATTTTAAGAATATGTTGCTTTATGTAAAGACACTGATTTTCATATTAGTTCTGTAATTCCGATTTCATAAATATATATATATAAGAAAGAGTAATGATAGTCACATTCCACTCTTAATCTTCCTGCACTTTCTGCACTCCTTTTTTACTTAGTCCCCTCGTCAACCTATTATTTTGAATGTCTCAAATACTCAAATACGCACTAAAATGCGAACACCACACATTATATGAAGTTAGCACATATATAGGCTTTGTACTCATCAATTGTCCCTTAAATCTCTATTTCTATAGTGAGCACCAAAATGAATGCCCATTAGCCAAGTTAATGAAATATTATTTTGATACTACATATCTTGGCATCTCATCTAGATTAATCAAGACAATAGACTACTGCTAATGAAGATAAGCTAAAGCCTTTGCTGCATTACACCTAGATCGACATTCCACACCTGAAATTCCAGCAAACGAAAAATTTCAAAAATACACCTAAATGGACATCTTTTCTGGTTAATCACATGAAATAGAATGAGAGTCCTTGAAGCAGTAAATGACAGTTAGGGCTGCAACACTGGTACACTTGGTGACTACTCAAACTAGGGCAATGATCCCCCCACATATAAGAACAGTTAGAGGAACCATTGAGATGGAAATACAAGCTACAACACAATAAAAGAGGTTGACATTATGAATAGACTAGCATTCAAAGTATACGCGGTAATATCATGAGGTAACAATCAACAAGAATAAAAGAAAATCAACAATTAACTATGTAATTGAGGAAGTAATTATAAATAAAAGACAATGTTTATACCTACACAGAAGGAGCATACTTCTGAGTATGCATAATTGGTGTAGCTTCCACTTCTGTAACATTGAGGACTTGGTATGAAAAATCGAACAGTTCAAAGTACAGTTGTTGGCCAAGTAGGTATATTATAGTACAACCACCCCAGGCTACTTATAGCGATCCCGGTTTTCCCTTTCGTGCTTAACTGTAATCCGGATTCGGTTTCGTAAGGGTGCTGTTGTCTTGTCCTCTTTCTACCCCTTTCTCTTTGTGTTCGAGCTTTGGGTTGTGTTGGGCAAGTTGGGAATAAGTTGCTTGTGTTTTAAAACGTAAAATCTTTGCCCAGTTTTTGGTCTCTACGCTCGAGCGGCGCTTTTGACGCTCGAGCGGGACTCTGTTGTTGCTTGTCCGCTCGAGCGGGGGTGTTGGCGCTCTAGCAAAGAAATCACCCATTCAGTTTCTTTCGTCTGCAGTGGTAGACGCTCGAGCGGGGGATTGGCCGCTCGAGCGGGAGTTTGTGTCTGACGCTCGAGCGGGGAGTTTGACGCTCGAGCGGGCACCATGTCTGTAAAAGTTCTGGGAGCGTGCATCCGTCGCTCGATCGGGGGATTGGACGCTCGAGCGGGGATCTGTGAGTGACGCTCGAGCGGGGATTTTGCCGCTCGAGCGGGGCGACTTTTATATAAAGCCGAGATCCGACCTTTTTGTTCACTTTTCAACATCCTTTCTCTCTCTTACTTTTCCAAAAAGCTATTTTGAGAGTTCCTCTCACTAAAACCCTAACTTCTCTCTTAGGATTGATCTAGTAGGAGTTGTTTTCTCACCTTGGGCTTTTACAAAAGTTGTGTTGATCGTCGGGGGCTATCTTTTAATCTGAAAATTTCGGGATTTGGAACATTTTCGTTTCTTCATCTCCTTCGTTGAGTCCTATCATTCGAGGTAGGGATAACCTACTCCATCTTATGAGTTTTGTCTTTGAATTTTAGCATTTTGATATGTTGGGGGTTGTTGGGTAATTTTGAGAAAGTTTGAGCCTTTGTGTAATTTTACAAAAGTTGGGGTTTTAAATATACAAACCTATATGCATGTTTGGCATAGAGAAATGAGATTAATGTTGGGACATTGATGGAAATGGAACCTTAGGGTTGTTTTGTGAATTATGGTAATTTGCCCTAATTAGCTTAATTAATTAATGCATAAAATTAATTCAAGAAAACGAGGAATTGAATTGAGAATGTTGAAATTGGGAATGTAAGGGACTAAAGAGTGTAGTCGAATCTTTTATTGCTCATCTAGTTGAAATGTTGATATATTATCCACTTGTGCATTTATTTCCTGCTTAGAAATAATTGCTTTGGGCTACCGGTGGAGGGTAGTGTTGATTGTTGTAGACAATGCATGATGATTAGGCAAACTAAAACTAATCAATTGGATGTGTCATAGAGTATGACGGTTGATAGAATACATTAACTTTATGTGTTGGTTGATTGTGCATATGGCCAATGTGTTTATATTCATTATGTGTTAACAGTTGATAGAATACATTAACTTTATGTATTGATTAATTGCGTATGTGATTCTATGTTTATATGCATTACTTGTGTATGGGAGGAGATGGGGGATGTACTCCACGGTTTAAGGGAAGATGGGGGATGTACCTCTAAACCGATTAATGGTTAAGGGAAGATGGGGGATGGACCCAGGGATGCAGCTCATATGCTCTCCCATTGTAGTGATGATACAACTCATATGCTTATCTGTTGAAGTACTGATATAGCTCATATGCTTATCTCTTGAAGTATTGATATAGCTCATATGCTTATCTGTTGTAGTAGTGATATAGCTCATATGCTTATCTATTGAAAAGTTTGTTTGCTTTGATATAGCTCTAAAATGTATATCATCATCGTTTGTGAAGTATGGAAGTAGTTTATGTGTTATTGATACAACACCAAAATGTGTATCCATCTTGAATTTCGAAAATGTTCTACTGATGAACTATAATCTCATCAAATGTGTTGGCCAGAGTAATGAACCTTGTTTTCAAACTCAAAGTTGAATAAGAAATGAAAGGTGAATTGTAACCTAGACTTGACCGTCATGGAATTGCAATAAGATGTAAATGGAAGTGTAAGTGTTGACCATCTACCAGTTGCTAATCTCTTAGTCATTGTTCATAGTTGGTTTAGTATATTTCTACTGGGCTGTGGCTCACCCTATATGCGGACATCATTTTCAGGTACAGGTAGCATGCCACTTCTAAGGGCATAGCTTGGGAGGCTAGAGGCGGACATGCTTTGGCTGTCTTATTTTCCTTGATTGTATTACATATAGTTTCAAGCCAAGGGCTTAAGGTGTAATTGAGTTAGCACTCTCTTTTGTAACCAAGTGTTAACTTAGAAAGCTGTAAGCCCGTAGGGCATTTGATTTTGTGTTGTAAAAATGTAATACTGTTGTAATGAAATACCCTGATGAATAATGAATGTGGACTTTTATGTATCAATGCACGTCCCTATATGGATGGGTTTAATGTTATTATTTGGAGAGCGTTACAACTTGGTATCAAAGCGTACCGGGTTCGAATACTTTGGGTACGTGGGAAGTGATTAGTATCATAATGGGTTTGTCTCGCTTGTTAGAGACTTAGACGTAATGTTATGTACTTATGTGATAACATGTTTATGTGATTATTTGGGTATGGAATGTAGTTTCTTGGATGTTGATTGGATCCTTGGGTTTCTGGGAGTCCTGTTGGAAAGGCACTTGATCAATGCTGTTTCTGACCGGAACTCTAGTAACCCCTCGGGACTATCATTATCCGGAAATGAAATTCGTAAGTGCCTATGTGTTTATGTGCTTACATAGAGTGAATTACAGTTGTCCATGTATTAGGACATGAGTGTTTAGCTTCGGCACATGTATGATTGTGCTAACGTGTCTCTGTTACTTTTACTAGGATGCCTAGGCGAGGAAGTTGCGATTTCCCTCCTTCCGCTCGGGAAGAGTTGTGGAAACAGTTTATGGAGTTACGCCAAGGTACTACACCTTTGGTGCGGTTCAAAAGATGGTTTGCTAACCTGTCGAGGTGTGCTCCAGAATTGGTGGAGACGGAGGACTTGCGTTGTTTCGAGTTTGAGAGTAAGCTGCGTGACGACATCTGTGTAAGGATAGCGGGGTCTTGGCATAAAAGATATAGTGTGCTTGTTGAGGCAGCTGCCCATGTAGAGGTTGCGGTGCTAGCAATGGGGCAGAGTGGGGAGGGAGCCATCTCGGCAATTCCCGTGACTCAGGGTGTTGGTAGGCCTTTTAAGAGGCAGAGGGGTTTAAACCCGCAACAGGGAGGTCGGGCTAGAACTACCTTTCTAGTGTCGGATTTGGGTTCGGGAGAACGTAAACAGAGGGGTGTCTTTTGTTTCAAATGTGGTCTACTGGGCCACAAGGTTTCGGGTTGCCCACAGAGGAAGGGGGCAGGGTTAGCAGTTCAACTAGTAGTTGTACCACCAGGATCACCTAACCAGCCGGGTTATGGGCCGATCAAATGCTCAGTGGGGAGGCAGTTGTTGGAGTCTTCATCAGCCCAGATTCTGAACCAGTCTCATGCTCAGGCACCGCCTACTTGTTGGATGTGTAATCAGCCGGGTCATATTCGACATTTCTGTACTCAGCAGGGGGCTTCTTTAGGGGTTTTGCAACCTAGCCAGGCTCAATTTCATTCGACTAGGCAGGAACAGTATCGTTATGGGGACTAGCAGGCCAGATTGCGAGGGCCTCAGTGGAGTCGAGTTCCCAAGCCCCAGTCGGGGAAGTTTGTAGTTGTTCCAGGTGTGGACAGAGGGGGCACGTCAGTAGTTCTTGCCCGTGGCTTGTAAGCTCGTAGGTTATCTTATGTTCGGGGATGACCAACTTCGGCGGTCCAGCAAGGGACGGTAGTGGTGGTAATACCGATGGGATGGTTTTGTTTTGACTAATCCGTTTTGCAATCAGTAGATTATTGTTTTGTGATCATTGGGTTCTGTTGTGTAACCAATGTGTTTTGAGAATGTTGAAGCATCTAAACTGTTTGTTTATCTATATATATACATATATGCTTTGTTTGTTAATTTCCCTGGAGTGGGTGAATTGGAGCCTGTTGTAGCTCTACAGTTTTGTTAATGTAATAAGTTGCTGTAAAATCATAAAATTTTTGGTATTAATGCTTCTTTTTTTTTTTTATGCGTGTGACTTGATTTGGGAAAGATGAGGGCTGAGGAGCCATGTTTTCAAAATTTGGAAGAACCACCGAGGGGTGCGTGTCCTAGCCAAGGCAATATTGGAGCGAGAACTGTTTTACTTGCCGAGTGTGTGGAATTTCATGGGTATTACCCATTTAAAATTTTGTGCGTGGTATAGATTTTGGTCTACTGTCGGGTGAACTCAAGAGGATGTGAAGTGTGCGATTAATACTAGATGTAACACGTATTTAATATGGTGTCCTACGGGGGCATAGCGCATAATTTTGTTAAGGTTGGACTTGTACCTTCGTGGTAAATAACGTTGCCGAGATTGCAGGTGTACTGATTGGCCGTTTTAAGTGAGGGGATGTTAGTCCCTATATAAGGTTGTGATTGTTGTATCGGGAGCGATGTGTTGTGGGTAGTTGGTACTATATCTCGGGCAGTAGTATAATGGGTGTTTCCTAAGTTTTCAAATTCCTTTATTTGGATCGAATGTGATCGGTTCGTACCTTAGCACTGGTCAGGTCAGAGGATGTTATCAGAAGAGTTAATTGGGTATATAGCCCGTGGTTAAAGTGTGACCCGTGGATGGAGTCATAGTGGTATGGTGTTTGCGGATGAAGATGTGGGTTAATGACGAGGGAGGCGAGGACTTTTACTCCTCTGGAAAGTTAGAAGAGTGAATCTTTGAAAGCCTTGTCGGCGACTTGTAACGGTGTCGGGGTTTGGTTCATGATGGTTGCCTAGCGGTAGTTCTGACTAGTGGTTCAGCACGGAGGGCCGGGCCTCTTGATGGTACTCTCGAGATGAGTGACAAGTAAGATGTAGAGTAACGAGTGGACCCTATGAGTTATTGGGGGATTCGGAGTGGGAGTAAGAGGACTTGCAAAATAAGGAGGTTTTGTCTAGTACAGTTGAATGTGTTAGATGTGATGGTTTTGAGAGTTGCGCGGTGTTGGCAAGACTATGTGAGAATATTCGAGGGAATGTGAGATTTGTATCTCGAGTTAGTGGGAATGGTACCTGTATGTTGGTTCGTGTTTTGGGCCTTGCTAGCTAGTGAGTCCGTGGTGACCCCATTGGTTGTATAGGGGTAGTGTTCGTATTGTGATTGGTTATCAATTGTTGGGTGTGGGGTTGTGAGTGGATGCCGGTAGCATTCTTTGAAGGAAGAATAGTTTGTGTTTTAGAGTAATGAATATAGCGTTGGTCAAAGTGGTCCTTCGTGTTTGGGATTGTTGTGATTGAGGTTGACCGTGTCGGTCTTCAGTCAAGGAAGTGAGCAGGCTTGCTAGATAGTCATGGTGGGGGACGGTGATTTCCTTAGACGCAGTGTTGATGCGGTTCAATTTTAGGAGATCCGGTGAGATTCCAAAATTTGTGGTTTGTATAGGGAACTCCGTGTTTGGGGTTAGTGGTTTGAGTGGCACATCAGTGTGTGGATTACTGGGTGTAGAGTTTATTGAGTTGATTAGGCGACTTGCCGGTATCGGGTTTTGGGTTGGCATTAGTCACCTTGAGTTTAGTCTCGTTTATTGTAGACTTTGTATGTTGATTAGGGAAAACTGAAACTAATAGAACATGTTTTGTCATTGAATCTGACGGTTGGAATAATACATCTTATGTGTATTGATTGATCATTGTGAAGGATTGGCTTTTTATACATTATGTATATATGATGTTTGGTTTGATATTGATACAGCACTAAAATGTATATCATTTGTGTATTAAAGGGGGGTATTGTTGGGATGAGATGTGCTCTCATTTGGTTGTTGGCCAAGTCCTGAGCCGTATTTATGATATTTTTTTTGTAAAGGGAGGCGGGATGAAATTGCAAAACCATGATTTTCTTATGCCTTATGTGTTGTTAGTACTGTTGTTATTTCTATTAACTATCATTATAGAAATGTTATATTCTGTGTCGGTTGTGGCATCACTGTGTGAGTGATGGTTGTGGATAGTGCTGTTTTGGAAAGGAATGGAAGACAAAATTTTCCCAGTGTTTGGGCCATCTGAGGGCGTTGTTGAAAAGTTGATTTAATTCAAGGATTTTAAAGAATTTTAGATTAATCTTTTTGGCAAATAAACTGTGGGTGACTCTGCGTTTTGGGTAACACCGTATTTGTGAAAAATGTTTACAAAGCTTTTAAGTTTTCATATGGAAAATGCAAGATTTATTCCGGAACGTTAACGTTGAAAATTTAAACATCTTTGAGAAATGCCTCTTGAACAAGAAAATATTTTCTTGTTATCTACTCTAAAGATTTGCTTTGGTCGTGTTGTTGAGTAGTGACTTAGCTTGAAGCACTAGTCGATTATTGGTGAATTGTTTCGGGGGAGGTTTGGTTTGGTGAGGCTTGCGTACCTAAGGTGTTGTCGTTTAGAATGTGTTCCCTTGGTTAGTCTCTTCCTTGGTAAGAGTGAGTCGGAGGTTTCTTTTGAAAGTAATTTCTTTCCTTGGGGCTCGGATGTTGAATGCTCTGTGATCAATTGGCCTTGTGTTTTGGCATATCCTTAATTTCGGGGACGAAATTCTTTAAGGGGGGGAGGTTATAGCGATCCCGGTTTTCCCTTTCGTGCTTAACTGTAATCCGGATTCGGTTTCGTAAGGGTGTTGTTGTCTTATCCTCTTTCTATCCCTTTGTCTTTGTGTTCGAGCTTTGGGTTGTGTTGGGCAAGTTGGGAATAAGTTGGTTGTGTTTTAAAACGTAAAATCTTTGCCCAGTTTTTGGTCTCTCCGCTCGAGCGGGACTCTGTTGTTGCTTGTCCGCTCAAGCTGGGGTGTTGGCGCACGAGCGGGGAAATCACCCATCTAGTTTCTTTCGTCTGCAGTGGTAGACGCTCGAGCGGGGGATTGGCCGCTCGAGCAAGAGTTTGTGTCTGACGCTCGAGCGGGGAGTTTGACGCTCGAGCGAGCACCATGTCTGTAAAAGTTCTGGGAGTGTGCATCCGTCGCTCGATCGGGGGATTGGACGCTCGAGCGGGGATCTGTGAGTGACGCTCGAGCGGGGATTTTGCCGCTCGAGCGGGGCGACTTTTATATAAAGCCGAGATCCAACCTTTTTGTTCACTTTTCAACATCCTTTCTCTCTCTTACTTTTCCAAAAAGCTATTTTGAGAGTTCCTCTCACTAAAACCCTAACTTCTCTCTTAGGATTGATCTAGTAGGAGTTGTTTTCTCACATTGAGTTTTGGAGCACGTTGAGTTTCTTCGTCTTCTCCGTTGAGTGTCATCTTTTGAGGTAGGGATATCCTACTCTTCCTTATGGATTTTGTCTTTAAATTTTAGCATTTTGATGTGTTGGGTGTTGTTGGGTAGATTTGAGAAAGTTTGGGTCTTTTGTGTAATTTTACAAAAGTTGGGGTTTTAAATATATAAACCTATATGCATGTTTGGCATAGAGAAATGAGATTAATGTTGGGACATTGATGGAAATGGAATCTTAGGGTTGTTTTGTGAATTATGGTAATTTGCCCTAATTGGCTTAATTAATTAATGCATAAAATTAATTCAAGAAAACGAGGAATTGAATTGAGAATGTTGAAATTGGGAATGTAAGGGACTAAAGAATGTAGTCGAATCTTTTATTGCTCATCTAGTTGAAATGTTGATATATTATCCACTTGTGCATTTATTTCCTGCTTAGAAATAATTGCTTTGGGCTACCGGTGGAGGGTAGTGTTGATTGTTGTAGACAATGCATGATTATTAGGCAAACTAAAACTAATCAATTAGATGTGTCATAGAGTATGACGGTTGATAGAATACATTAACTTTATGTGTTGGTTGATTGTGCATATGGCCAATGTGTTTATATGCATTATGTGTAGACAGTTGATAGAATACATTAACTTTATGTATTGATTGATTGCGTATGTGATTCTATGTTTATATGCATTACTTGTGTATGGGAGGAGATGGGGGATGTACTCCACGGTTTAGGGGAAGATGGGGGATGTACCTCTAAACCGGTTAATGGTTAAGGGAAGATGGGGGATGGACCCAAGGCTGCAGCTCATATGCTTATCTGTTGAAGTATTGATATAGCTCATATACTTATCTGTTGTAGTAGTGATATAGCTCATATGCTTATCTATTGAAAAGTTTGTTTGCTTTGATATAGCACTAAAATGTATATCATCATCGTTTGTGAAGTATGGAAGTAGTTTATGTGTTATTGATACAACACCAAAATGTGTATCCATCTTGAATTTCGAAAATGTTCTACTGATGAACTATAATCTCATCAAATGTGTTGGCCAGAGTAATGAACTTTGTTTTGAAACTCAAAGTTGAATAAGAAATGGAAGGTGAATTGTAACCTAGACTTGACCGTCATGAAATTGTAATAAGATGTAAATGGAAGTGTAAGTGTTGACCATCTACCAGTTGCTAATCTCTTAGTCATTGTTCATAGTTGGTTTAGTATATTTCTACTGGGCTGTGGCTCACCCTATATGGGGACATCATTTTCAGGTACAGGTAGCATGCCACCTCTAGAGGCATAGCTTGGGAGGCTAGAGGCAGACATACTTTGGCTGTCTTATTTTCCTTGATTGTATTACATATAGTTTCAAGCCAAGAGCTTAAGGTGTAATTGAGTTAGCACTCTCTTTTGTAACCAAGCGTTAATTTGGAAAGCTGTAAGTCCGTAGGGCATTTGCTTTTGTGTTGTAAAAATGTAATACTGTTGTAATGAAATAGCCTGATGAATTGATGAATGTGGACCTTTATGTATCAATGCACGTCCCTATATGGTTGGGTTTAATGTTATTATTTTGAGGGCGTTACACTACTGAATCACCTAGCACTTCATGATTGCTTGGTGATGCTTGAACAGATCCCTCCAGATACTCCTGTAGTTGAGCCTCATCAGATTAGGAACACAAGAAGATATCTATTACGTTTTATCTTACTACAAAACGAGGTACACAAACATGAAACAATCAAATTGCTAGTTACTGAAAACTCAAAGTTCAAAATTTTTCATATGGTACTACTATAAGAGCAATGTATATTTTCAACCAAAATATACAACCAAAGATTATTTAACATAATTGTCAATACTATTTATGAAATAAATGATGAAGTTGTATTTGTTTATCAGCTTAAGCATTTTCCTGTTCCATTTCCTGCTCTCTTCCTTGACTAAACCTAACCAGACTTTCTTTCCTCAATTAAGAAAAAAAGCCACCATAGGAAATGAACATGCATGAGGAACTCATCCTACAACTGGACATAGTCACCTCAAACATAGTTACTTAGACCAGTCACACCAAACACACCCAAACTTTGAGGCCACCATTGACCTCTAAACCTTTCTCACATTAATAACTCTGTAACCACTTCTCAAGGAGGCCCTTTTTTATGAGCAGAATATTATTGGCAAAGCACCAAACAAAGGTAAACCCTATACACTCAAAAAGTTTGGATCTTGTAAGCTATACATACATGAGCAGTACAAATCTTGAATAACCTTAACTGAAGACAACAGATAATGGACAACCATTTCTTATCCAAAAAAACAGAAAGGAGCAAAGACTGTTTCAAACTACGTATGGGTAGCGTAAGTGAAACACTAATGTTCCCAAAGTAGAAAGAAATCAATAAAGAAATAGTATGCCTGCTACGATGGTGAACACCAAGAACATAAGAGCATCTAAGCTTATTATGGCGCTGTTTGGGATTCCGAAAATTAGGCTATTATAGCCTCATTTGACTTTTTGGACATGTTGCAGCAAGGGCGAAATTACCATTTTGCCCCTTTATATCAATTTTAAAAAATAAAAAGTTAGGGATAAATCTGTCATTTTAAATTTAAACATCATTTCAACACACTTTTCAATACAATAACTCAACTAAAAAATCATCTCATCTTCCCAAACACAAAAACTAAAATAGCCACTAAAATAGCCAAATAGCCTACTAAAATAGCCACTTCCCAAACGAGGCCTATAGTGCAAAGCTATGTCAATAAAGTATATCACACTAAGCTTCAAGAAATGATTTATAGAGAGGTTCAGATTAGTCGAAAAGTATATAGTTAGCACTAAGCTTCAAGAAATGAAAAAATATCCATGTTGAGTATGCAAATAAAATATTGTCGTATTAAACTATCAAATATCCAGACTAGTGTCACTAGATTTCATTCGGTAGTTGATATCCAAACAAAAAAATAATGTGAACTTAGAAAAAACATGTGTACATAAATGAAGCTCCCCAATAAACCATTCATTCAAGGAGAGATGGTAGGCAACTACGCACCAGCAGCTTCTGCCTGTTTTGATATGGTGTAGAATGCTGTTGGATTTGAGAACCCTGGGTTTGACACAGCTGTAGAAGTTGCTGATTTGAAGAGAGTGACTATAGGGCTATCTCCCCCATCTTGGGACTGCAATATTTGCCCATCTGCACTAGGAATCAAGCCTAACCATGGGGCTGTTTGCATGAAATGCGTGATATCCACTTCTCTCTGTAGCACATGTGAGACAAGAACTGTGAGAAGCTTGCAGTTAAAAATTTGATCACTACATTATTACAAATCAACTTAGTAAGCTCTGATCTAGACTCTTCTATCAAATAACGTAGCTATTAATCAGACATTTGAGATCGTTATAATTGACCAGATAGGGAGAGATGCAATTGATCATTATAATTTAGTCTTTACAGATTAAGCAATCATATCTCTCCCTATCAATCTATAAAGAGTAAATTGCATTACAAAGAAAAAATAGTTTTTCATGTCATCAACAAACTTTTGTATGAGAGTAGAGTGCAGAAACTTTTAACTTAAGCTCTTTGCTTAATTGTTCTACTGTGTACCAATAAAGAGACATTTATACTACTATTTTCATTTAATTGGATTCAATATTTTACCGAATAATCTCAGTTATAAATTCAACAAATACACTTGGTCATCCGACATTTGCCTGTTCACTAATTTAATATATATGTTAGTGCAATGAAATTTACTTCCCACCCTCTTATGAGGTTTTTAAAGGTATAATGAAAAAATAATGCATGAAACTCACCAGAACAATATGAAGAAGCCCCATCCAGTATAATACGCTTCCAACTCCTTTATTCCACGAAGAACCTCTGTTTGAGTTCTGATTTTGACACCCAGTGAAGATGTTCTTTGACAAGCCTCAAACAACCTAATGTACATACAAATAAACTTCAATCCAAGGAAAAGATACGACTTAAATATTTTAGGCAAAATTATATTCTACTCTGAGCTACCTGTTACTCCTCCATCGAAAGGAAGAAGTCCAATTGATTTTGGCAATGCATCTTGCAGTCCTGTAATCATTGGTTCAAGGGTAGTTATCTGAAACAGATCAGCCAGAGAAAGAAAACCACAACTAGAAATCTTTGATGGAATCCAGACAAGTGCAATAAATAATCCATGGCATATAAGAGGATAAAATCCTTTCAAAACACCGTAGTTTTAGGGGTTTGGTAACTGTTGATGGTATTTATGTCAATGTAATGCTGTACTCATTTCAATATATAGCTAACCCTCTAGGTTAAGCTCTCTCATTCTTCTGATAATATTTCTCTCTACTTTAACATCATATCAACGCTCAGTTGAGAGACGTCTTCGGTTCAAGTTTCTCCTCTGGCATTTGGTATTCGGTCCCCGTTTGGTTTCTTCTTCTCTATTTGGTTGTCTGCTTCTCTTTCTATTTGGTTAGCTGTTTACATCTCTACGTGCAAGATGAGATTGCACGTGAGGGAGGGTATTGGATAGCTTGATATACATTGTTGGGCTCATTTCCTAACAGCTTAAGCTTTTAGGACAATTGGTGACTCAACAAGAGATAGCTAATGAAATCATAAGTTTGCTATTAATCAGTTGTTTACAACAATTCATAACAAATAAAACAAATTCAATAAAGGTTTTAAGGGATGCATCAAGATAATTATTCAAGCTAATAACCATCATCATTCACCAAATACACAAAAACTGCATAACATTACATACCTTATTCGATACATGATCCGGGAGGGCACGGATAAGCCAATGCAATGATCTAGACCCTAGAAACCTGACGATGGAAAACATGTGAGGTATTCCAAAGAATCCACTGTGTAACCGAGCAAAGCTTTGGTGTGCAGAATTTAGATCCTATCATAACAACAAAAATGGGTGGGAAAATGAAATTTCAGCCATTTAAGAAAATTAAGATCGCAACACAGTTGCTCAGGTTTATTCAATTACAATAAAATATGTATAAGACAGAACCCAGAAATATAATTTCTGTTCATTCTTTTTCAGTTCATACTAGGGTATTTATGATGTGTGAATGTTGACACACCCTAAAGCTTTTAAAGTGCTAGTTGCAGTACAAATATGATTAACTAACTGACATGAGACATAAGATTACATGAGATGATGATACATAGGTTGAGAAAAAAATGGCAAGATTCTTAAGGTTTCTTCCTTTATATACCTGGTTTTGGCACTTTGGCGGGTTGCCTGCAATTTAAGAAACCCTATAGCCAGCTACACTTGCTCTCTATTCCCTTTCCTTATCATCGTATTGCCCTTCTCCTGTTGTTTTTTTCTTCTCCCATACTTATCCCTCTTTTCTTTCCTAACCAAGGTTAGGTAGTGCAGCGAATCTCATAGGTTGGACAGAAAACTTTTCCCCATTATCCAGGGCAAAAAGGAATGAGGGATCAAGTAGCTCACTAAAGAATTTCATAACCCAAAAAAACAAAAAAGAAAGAAAGAAATAGTAAGATAAAACAATTTTAATAGGACAGGTCCAAACCACAGAGCAAGAGCATACCTTGCTGCCCAACTTTTGTAATAGGTAAAAATCGTCTCACACAGCTTTGAAACAAATATATCAAAACAATGATCCAACTAAAAAAGAAAACAAAATATTCACAACTGAATAAAATACACATCATTGAGACACTCATAGTGAGTTTGAAGCTCGGAGTGGAGATTTTTTGTTCTCACAAACACTTTCTTCTTTTTCTTATCTACAACTAATAGAACCTGCCATACATTTTCTAGAGGCAAACTCCATATCCCCAAATAAATCCTTTAAACTTTTGTTTATTAAATTCAATATTTATTTGACCTTCGTTGAACATCGTTCTTCACATTTAGCCATTACCAAAAGACCTCGAACGTGTTCATTTAATCAATTGTTGATCTTATACATATATATAAATGTGTGTGTGTGGATGGGTTTTAAAGTTTGTTTCCAAACATTTCATTGCATTTTATAAAGTTTTTTTTTTTTTTTCTTTTTCATTTCCCTTATGATTCAAAACTTTTCTGAAACTTTTCCATTTCAAAGCTGACCAAATGGAACACCAAAACAAAACTTCAATCCTTGCTCACCTCCATTAAATATTAGCTTTGATGCTGGAAGTTCACCAAAAAGTTTCAGATTGTATGACAAGGGAAAACATATTATATGCAGATTTTCCATGCACAAGAAAAAACTCCACAAAATAGACAAAAATCATCAAAGAATCTTCACAAGAAAAACTTCACTTTTTTCAATTTTATTCAATCACCTCAGCTTCAATTTCATCATAGAGAAAGCGTTGCTTGAGAATAACTAATGCTTGCTAAGCAGAATCATTATAGATGTCAAATGGCATTAAAACACTCTCCAGAAGACCTGCATTTTGGGACTCAATCATATGATCCACCACCATCCAGGGAAGAGAGCATTCAACAGAAAACTGCACATGCACAACATACAAGTTTCTGTCAATCACATGGAGAGAAAGCATATCCAGATAACATGGAGGATACACACACACTTTTTATGAAGTAATTTTATTCAACCATGGCAGATGGGGCATATACCAACAAAAGAAGAAAAAAACTTAAATAAATAAATAAATAAATAAAATAAACTATAAACCCTCTCCAAAAGAAAGCTCTCCCAAAAAATCTAAAAGAGTAAAAGATGTTTCACAAATTTTCCTCGAAGCCAAAAGTGAAACTACGATATAAAGTGGCCTTTAACCTATGTATTGATATTTCACTCTCTTGAAAAGTAAGTGATGCAGTGCCAGAAAGAATAGTACAGCTCCTACACCAGATTCTCTTTGCCCCATATATATATATATATATATCTTCCCCAATCTATCTGCTAGCTTACAAAATAAGATAGTCAAAGGCACAATGTATCAAATACCCAGAAATTGAAACCGTAAAACAAGTAAGGTGCATCAAATTGACTCTAAAAATGGGTCAACAGAGTGAGAGTTTCACGCAATAGTAAATATACAGAAATTGAAACCCTAAAGCAAGTAAGGTGCATATATAACTCTGCTTATTACAAATATATATATATATATAATAAAAAAACAAAAACAAAAACTGCACATACATATATATTTATATATATATATGAACACAGAAGAAGTATAGATTGTGGGAGATAGAGCGAGAGAGCGAGAGACGGACGCACAGACAGAGTGAGAAGCAGAGCGCGAAAGCGAGAGAGAGAGAGAGAGAGAGAGAGAGAGAGAACCTGTGATGTGCAGCTGCGACGGTGGTGAGTTGCGCCGGTGGCGGTGGCGGTGGTCGTCGCAATGGCCCATACGGTAGGCTACGATGAGAGGGGCTGATTTGTGTGAGATTTGGTGAGGTGTGTATGTGATACACTGTTGTGAAGTTGTGAGTGATACACTGTTGCCAAGCAGATCAACGCGCGCGCAGCAATAAAAGAAGTGGCGCGGGTTGAAACTTCAACCTTTTAGTGACTAATTTAAATTTTAGTCGGAAAGGAAATAAATTATGCCGACTAAAATCTTTTGGTAGCCAACTATCACTCAACAGCGACGAACATTTTGGTCGCTAAATGTCACCTTTCGCGACTAAGTTACAATTTAGTCGGGAAAAAGCAATATTATAGATTAAATTTATTTTTTTCACCTAAAATGTACACTAACAGCGACTAATCTTCTATTTAGTCGCTAAAAAATTAAATTTTGCCGACTAAATTGAAATTTAGTCGCCAATTATAAATATTTATCGACTAAAATATTTTGATAGCTATATATTTGAACCAATGCCGACAAAGTAATTTTTAGTCGCCAAATATTATACTTTTGGCGACTAAAAATGTTTTAGTCGGCAAAAGTGCATTTTTTTGTAGTGAATTCTTATTTCCCGGTCTGCTAAAAAGCAGGCCAGTGTCTCTAGATCCTCCACTGAAGCTGAATATAGAGCCATGGCTCATACTGCTACTAAGCTATGTTGGCTTCAACAGCTTCTCAAAGAGTTGTCCATCTTTTGTTCACCTTCCCCTGTTCTTTGGTGTGATAATGTCTCCACTATGGCCTTAGCTTCAAATCCAGTCTTTCATGCATGATCAAAACATATTAAAATAGATTGCCATTTCATATGTGAAAGAGTTGTTTCTAAACAGATTTCTCTTTCTTATATTCCTTCAGTTGATCAGGTTGTTGACATTTTCACTAAGCCTCTGTCTTCTTCTCGGTTTCATTATCTTAAGGACAAACTAATGGTGCTTTCCAGCCCCATTGGTTTGCGGGGGAACGATAAGAGTATTGAGGAAGACTCATCTCAGCGTCAGCAGCTCAAGCTCAAGCCAGACTCATCTCAGCATCAGCAGCTCAAGCTCAAGGCACAAGTGCAGCCAACAGAGAAGCCAACATACAGCTCAGCTCACACATGTGATAATAGATATGGTTATGGTTAGTTATATTGGTAGTTAGTTAGATTGTGAATTAGTTAGTTTGTTTTGTAACAAACTCAGTGATAATACACTGAGTATAAATATGTATAAACTCTCATCAAATGTTAAGTAAGAAAGATTTTTTCATAAATCCTATTAAAAAATACTGGATGATCATTGTCAACGAAGTGACAAACATGAAAGAATCAAGATCACAAACTCGTCTGCAAGAAACAATTCGGGTTGGATTTGCATCTAAAAACTCATAGCCTAACTAAAATAAAAGATCGAATAAACTTACAACTGAAAAGAGTTTTGTCAAATGGGATTGTCAATAACAAAAACTTAACAGAAATCCTCAAATTAGTCTAACTTGGTTATTAAAAAATAAGGCAAAATATTAAAAAATAATTCCAATGGATAATCTAAAACTTTTCAGTGAGGTAGAGCTATTTGCCTATTTTTTAATATTAAAAAATAATTGCAATAGACCATCTAAAATTTTCCAATGAGGTATAGCCAATTGCCTATTTTTTTAATTTTTTTTTTCGCAAATTATAAATTCATCCCCTAAAGTTTGCTTAAAGTGCAGATTGCCTCCTGTGGTTTAGAAAATTACAAATACCTCCTTGTTAGAATTTTTTATTTAACAAAATTAACTAAAAAAATGAAATTCATAATTGTTCTCCCATACAATAATAAAATTATCTAAATTATTAATTCAAACATATTGCTAACATTATTAAAAATTGTTAAGTGACTTGATGATTTATTAATAAAAGAGCGATTTGTTATGAAATTAAAAATCTCAGGGGGTGGAATGTAATTTTTAGAATCACAGGAGGCTATTCGTATTTTAATCAAATCTTAGGAGGTGTATTTCTTTCTTTTTTTCCGCTACTTTTTGCTAGCCAAATTTAGCTATTCAAAATCACTAACTAAACATTAAAAAAATTATTTACTCCTCAATTTCCTTCTCCCTCTCTCTTCCTTTTTTAATATTTTCATAAAAAAACATTAACAAAAAAAAAATAATCTTAAAGGTGCATTTATTAGCAAAATTTTTATGATCAAAATTACTATCCTTTTATGATCAAAATTTTTCTCTCAAAAATTAAACTTTTTTGGCACCAAATTATTTTGATCTTAAAGGTGCATTTATTAGCAACATTTTTCAAAATTGTCCCTAAAATTTTTTTTTTTTTTTTATACACATCGAGAGGACTTTTTAGATGTGACGCCCCAAATTTTAGGAACATCAATAATATAATACAACAATACACCGGGATTTAACTAGCAGATACACAACATTTTTAGCACAAAATACAAATAATTACACTAAAAGAAAATATTAATAATAGTTACAGATAATGCAGCCAACAGAGAAGCCAACATACAGCTCAGCTCACACATGTGATAATAGATATGGTTATGGTTAGTTATATTGGTAGTTAGTTAGATTGTGAATTAGTTAGTTTGTTTTGTAACAAACTCAGTGATAATACACTGAGTATAAATATGTATAAACTCTCATCAAATGTTAAGTAAGAAAGATTTTTTCATAAATCCTATTAAAAAATACTGGATAATCATTGTCAACGAAGTGGCAAACATGAAAGAATCAAGATCACAAACTCGTCTGCAAGACACAATTTGGGTTGGATTTGCATCTAAAAACTCATAGCCTAACTAAAATAAAAGATCGAATAAACTTACAACTGAAAAGAGTTTTGTCAAATGGGATTGTCAATAACAAAAACTTAACAGAAATCCTCAAATTAGTCTAACTTGGTTATTAAAAAATAAGGCAAAATATTAAAAAATAATTCCAATGGATAATCTAAAATTTTTCAGTGAGGTAGAGCTATTTGCCTATTTTTTAATATTAAAAAATAATTTCAACAGTCCATCTAAAATTTTCCAATGAGGTATAGCTATTTTCTTATTTATTTTTATTTTTGTTTTTATTTTATTTTTTTTTATTTTTTTGGCAAATTATAAATTCATCCCCTAAAGTTTGCTTAAAGTGCAGATTGCCTCCTGTGGTTTGGAAAATTACAAATACCTCCTTGTTAGAATTTTTTATTTAACAAAATTAACTAAAAAAATGAAATTCATAATTGTTCTCCCATACAATAATAAAATTATCTAAATTATTAATTCAAACATATTGCTAACATTATTAAAAACTGTTAAGTGACTTGATGATTTATTAATAAAAGAGCGATTTGTTATGAAATTAAAAATCTCAGGGGGTGGAATGTAATTTTTAGAATCACATGAGGCTATTCGTATTTTAATCAAATCTCAAAAGGTGTATTTCTTTCTTTTTTTCCGCTACTTTTTGCTAGCCAAATTTAGCTAGTCAAAATCACTAGCTAAACATTAAAAAAATTATTTACTCCTCAATTTCCTTCTCCCTCTCTCCTCCTTTTTTAATCTTTTCATAAAAAAACATTAACAAAAAAAAATAATCTTAAAGGTGCATTTATTAGCAAAATTTTTATGATCAAAATTACTATCCTTTTATGATCAAAATTTTTCTCTCAAAAATTTAACTTTTTTGGCACCAAATTATTTTGATCTTAAAGGTGCATTTATTAGCAACATTTTTCAAAATTGTCCCCAAAAGTTTTTTTTTTTTTATACATATCGAGAGGACTTTTTAGATGTGACGCCCCAAATTTTAGGAACATCAATAATATAGTACAACAATACACCGGGATTTAACTAGCGAATACACAACATTTTTAGCACAAAATACAAATAATTACACTAAAAGAAAATATTAATAATAGTTACAGATAATTTTTTTTCAAGTCTTTAATTATAGATCAGTTTCTTGATACAAAAAGATCATCCAAAATACAGGAAATAGAAAATCTAATCTCTAAGGCAGCCATGGTTCCTCAAAGCTTTTAGGGATTCCATTCTCGGTGTAAAACTCGCCTTCACCTGGCATAAAACGCCATGAGCTTGGAATGTCTAGTAAACATACACATCCAGTCCATTTTGCCATTCCAAATACACAAGTAAAATAACGGCATGATCATAATATAAAACAAAAATAATAATTAATAAAAGGTTATAATAAATTTTAGTTCTCATGAATAATAGTCAATTTCAATTCTCATGACTAATAGTGCTCATGAATAACAGTCAATTAAGTTAGTTCTAGGCAACTCCCTGCGGAATGTCGTTCCTACCCAACTACTAACACTCGCCACAGGCAATTCTGACTCCCCCTTAGTTAATACAATACCAATGCGTTGCTTACTGCATAATCACTAGTGTGTCACTTACCGCACAATTACCAATGATGCCCACGCACCTAGTTTACATACCTGAGTGGTGACATCACGGTTTGTCCCAAGAAAACGGGCTTCCAGGGATACTTTCCCTGTGTGAGACCCTCACTGCCACCCTTATATCTCCCAATTCCGTTAAGCAGCCAGAATACCTCCCGTGCCATGTTAGGGTTCGAAAACACACTTGTGCAAGACTTCACCAAAATGGAATACATTCCACTATATTGTAATTTTGAATCCATCATTCATTATTCCATAAAATTTAGTACAATGATCGCAATTCATTACCACCCTATTTGATTTCCATTTTATCAAGTGCAATATGCTCTCAGTTATAGCAAAGCATGGTCAAGATAATTACGAAGCCAAACTAAACATAAAGTAATTTATGCATGGTAAAAAAAATTTACAATTTATCATAGTTTACATATCAAGACTTAAACATTCAAGAAACATAGCACATAAGAGTTGCAAGCCAATTAAGAGTACATTAACACAAATTTTTAGATTTTCAGATTTAAACTAGTAGGGAAATAATTATGGAAAAATACTTTTATTGGCCCTAAGTACCTGGCCTCATGTGAGTTTGTAGATACATGAGTCTAGCTTCAAACTCAATTTACAAAAGCAGGATGGGAATTTTAGATTTTAAGATAATGCAGAATTAAAAATATCTATTCAGATTCATTGACTGTTACACAAATCGATTTATCTCTCAAACCTCTCACTCTCTTGAGTTCAAACTAATTTTGATTGGAATATAACACCAAGATTAATATTTTTAGATGAATGTGGACTCAAGATTATTTTTCTAGAATTTTCTAAAAATAGAGAAAGTTGATTGTTTTTCTGGTTCTATGAGTAACAAATTTAGAAAAATTGTTTAGGTCATAAAAATACATCCTTAGGTCCTACCAAAATTATCAAATACTATAGACATACCAAATATTACCTCATAAAAATAGATTTTGAGTTTATGGAGTTTTGATGGGGGAAAAAAAATTCAAAAGGCGAAAAAGAATTGTTGTTGGAAATTTAAGAAAGAAAGAAAAACACGCCATTTCTTGCTTAATACACATTTATACAAGAGTGTAGGCCTAGACTACAACATATATATACAAATAACATGTATTAGGAGGGGAAAAACAAGTGGTAAAAGAACTTAAGAGAAGAGGTGATTTAGGTTTACGTTTGTTGTACAAGACTCAACAAAATTCTTCTTTTTTTATTCACTTCTCTCTCTCTCTCTCTCTCTCTCTCTCTCTCTCTCTCTCTTCCAAGATCAGTCTCACTCACTCCTCTAGTGCATGGCTGAAAATGTGTAAAATGAGGGGGAGAAGTGTGCATATATATGGAGAAAGGATTGGTAGGTTTCTTAGGGACTAAGTTCCATAAGTGTAATTTGTCAAAGTTGTCCATCAATGCCATCAAGGCCCTTTCATCCATCACATGGCCAACTACATGGGCTCCAAGAAATATGTATATATATATATAGGAGATATTTGTATTTATAAACATAAAATAATAGGCACAAGTACATCAATTAATAAAATTTTACAATTAAGATTTGGAATGAAATAAAATAGAAGTATATAAGGGCCAAGTCTAAATTTATGAAACCTTGATATTTATTATTAATATACTAACATTAGAAAATAGATAAAATAATAAATTCTGGTCCCATTAAATTAAAGCCCAAAGAAAGGCGAGAAACTAAACGAAAATGGCGTTATCGGAAATTAAGATTTTAAAGTAATTAATCCATAATTATAAGGTCTAATAATTAATGCTAGGGTTTTAAAGGTGAATATTAATCTACCGAGATCAATTAGGATTTACTCGAATTAATCCGCGATGCTTCTCGATTTTAGGGTTTAAAACACAATTAAGCAAAAATTCAAGGACTTTATTGAAATAAGCTAAAGATTAGAGATTTAATGGTAATTACAAAAATTAGGGTCTCTACATTAGAGATGACCCTTGCGACAATAAGAATTCTTTTCCAAATATTTTTTGCAACAAAATCTTTATTTTTTTAGATCCAAAAAATTCATTTCTAAAATCTTTATATGTCATAGTGAAATCTGGTGAGGCCTCACCATTTTGTGCTATACATCAGTTTTAACATATATGTTTGATCAAACCATTAGATGATATGGCAAATTAAAAATACATAAATCTCAAGATATAATCTAATAATTAAAAGTGTATTAGGATATGAGAACATAGATTTTGAGATAAAGGATTCCATGTTAGAGATTCAGGATTCCATGTTAGAGATTCTCTATTTATTTATTTATACAAGTGGTTTGGCATATGTGTACTTGCCATCCACATTGCCCATCGGATTATTACTTGATATTTTCATTATTACCACTAATAATCACTACCTATCTCTACCAATATTACACATAGAGAAATCTTACCCATATATCAAGTTTAAACTTGACAATGTTAATTAACAGCACCAAAAAAAAAGATATAATAGGACTCATCATATGTTGATATTTTGAGAGACAATATAGAAGTAGCAAATGACAACTAATGCTCTACAATCATTTTTTTTACAAACTGGTGTAGCTTGTTTCAATCATTTTTGTTTGAATCCTAAGCCTTTATCATTGGATTCCAAGTCAGTTTGTAAAAATGGTTTGTATGAAAAAGTTATTTTTATATTATTTTTGGGTAATCAATGTGAAAACAATGTCCCAAACACATCCTATATATATTTTCATTTATGATGCAATTTTGTTTTGTATATATTTAGATGTCACAAAATGGTAGGTATAATGCTATAAAGATCACATTATCTTATTCAACTTACCAAAATATCTTTCAGTATAGAGGGATTTATATACAACTATATGAGTAACTCTCTTAACTAGTTAACTAACTATGGTACAGTTAACACAACAACTTCCCTAATTGCTTAACCACTGCAGTTGCAGTGCAATTGCCTTTGATGTAAACACGTGTGTCATAATGCAGGACCTACAACAGCTCTAACTGATTTGGTGAGATGTGATTACTGCTGGCTTCAACTGTGGTTCTATCCTGGTTTGCTCACATGAGCTTTTGTGAGCTTCTGATGAGGGAAGCTGAGTTTCTTCAGATACATTATCATGCCCCCTCAAGCTGATAGGAGAGGAAAGGACAATAAGCTTGGACTGTAAGTAATGAAAGCATTGAATAGATAGAGGCTTGGTGAAAATGTCTGCAACCTGATCAGAAGTAGGAATATGGCAAATGGTGAGTTGTTTAACGGTTACCCTTTCTTTGACATAGTGATAATCGACCTCCATGTGTTTAATTCTGGCATGAAAAACAAGTTTGGAAAACAGAGAGAGGATAGAAATATTATCACACCACAATGTAGGGGAGGAAAAATGAATACGCAGGTCTGAGAGAAGCATACCAAGCCAACTTAACTCGGCAGCAGTTTGAGCCAATGCCCTATACTTAGCTTCAATAGATGATCTAACCACAGTAGGGTGCTTTTTAGCAGACCAAGACACCAAATTAGGGCCAAGGAAAATACAAAACCCAGTAGTTGGCAGTTGATCTCCTATCCAGAGAATCACCAGCCCAATCAGAATCTTAAAAAGCATGAAGTGTAAGAGAACGAGGGCTAAACTGAAGACCATAACCAAGGGTGCCTTTGAGATATCTGAGAAGCCTTTTGACCATAACAAAATGACGAACAAGAGGTTGGTGCATGTATTGGCAAGCAAAGTTCACAACAACAACAAGATCGGGTCTAGTGATGGTGAGGTATTGAATACCTCCGACAATACTTCTATAGAGAGAATGATTGGAAAAAGGTAAATCATCATTGGAAGAAGAGGAAGCGGGTTTGAAAGCCATGGGACAAGAGTATGGCTTCTAGTTAGCCATACCAGCCTTAGCAAGCAACTCAGAAGCATACTTTTGTTGGGATAAGAAATAGCCCATAGAAGAAGATGAAACAAAAATGCCAAGTAATTAAGTAAGCCAAGCTCCTTCATAGGAAAAGAACCATGCATTTGTTAAACCAAAGTAGCTATATAAGAGGGATCATTGCCAGTTAACAATATATTATCAACATAGATGAGAAGAATGGTAATGGAGGCTGCAGTTTTCTTGACAAACAATGAGGAGTCACAATAGCCAGAGATAAAGCTACAAGATAGTAAAAAGGAAGAGAAGGTGGAAAACCAGGCTCGGGTAGCCTATTTGAGACCATAGAGGACTTTATGTAATTTGAAAACCAATTGAGGATGAGAGGCATCAATGAATCCTTGAGGTTGTTGCATATATACTTCCTCCTCTAAGACACCACGCAAGAATGCATTAGATATGTCAAGTTGCTTGATTGACCATTGAAAATGAAGGGCTAAGGATAAAAGGACTCGTACTGGTGGCTGCTTTGCAACAAGACTAAAAATCTCATGATAGTCAATGCCCTCAGTTTGAAGAAAACCTTTGGCTACTAATCTAGCCTTATATCTAGCAATGGAACCATCGAAATTTTTCCTGAGCCTATAGACCCATTTGCATCCAATAACAAGTTTTCTTGGAGGTAAAGTTACAAGGGACCAAGTGCCTTGTCTTTGCAAGGCTTGAAACTCATCTAGCATAGCTGCTTGCCATGAAGGAGATGTAGCAGCAGCCTGATAATTGTTAGGTTCAGTAGAAGCTGAAGAAGTTTAAAGACAGGTAGAAGAAAGAGGTCTAGACTTAGACCTGGTGAGCATGGGATGATTGTTGGAGGTAGAAGGAAGAAAACGTAAATCAATAGAAATGAAAGAAATAGGAACAGCTGGAGCAGGACTAGAAGTGGTAGGCATGTAAGCTCATGAGGAAGGAAAAATAGTAGGTGGACCACACATAGCTGGAGTAGGGAAAACAGGACAGATAATAGGGATAGAGGGGACTGTAGGAGCAGTAACAGAATATGGAGCAGCTGAGTTGGATAAAGGCCAAAAGAAAGTATGAAGTTGAGAGAGAGAATGACAAATAGACTGAGGAAGAGGCATAGACTGAGACTAAAAAGGAAAATAAGACTTGCCAAAAATAACATGCCTAGAAACAAAGATGTGCCCAGTGGTAACATCAAGACACCCGTATCCTTTGGTAGATGGAACATAACCAATAAAGACACAATGTAAAGACCTAGGCTAAAGTTTGTAAGTTGTGTAAGGTCTAATCAAAGGGAAACACCTACAACCAAATACTTTTAGAAAAGAATAATCAGGTGAGTGATGATACAAAACTTCAAAAGGAGTAAGGTTATTGAGCTTGGAAGTGGGAAGTCTGTTAATAAGAAAGATTTAGGTTGCAAGAGCATCACACCAAAAGTACAATGGAAGAGCAGATTGATGCATGAGAGCAATGGTGGTTTCAATTAAGTGTTTGTGCTTCTTTTCAGCTACCCCATTCTGAGCTGGAGTATAAGGACAACTAAGCTGATGCTCAATGCCCTTATCATTTAGAAACTGCTGAAATTTGTTGGCTAAATATTCCCCTCCATTATCATTTCTGAGAACTTGAAGATTAGTGTTAAACTGAGGAGTCTCAACAAAGGCCTTGAACTCAACAAACTTAGAGAACACTAAACTTTTGTAGGTAAAAGGAAATAGCCAAGTAAATTTACAGTAATCATCAATGAAAAGAACATAGTATTAAAAAGTGGAAACAGATGCATTAAAAGGGTCCCCAAACATCAGAGTGAATAAGAGCCAATGACTGATTTACAGTGGAATTAGAAAGATGAAATAGCAACCTATGACTCTTAGAAACACAACAATGTGTGCACAACTTATTGTCATTAGAACTTGGTGCATTAGTAGGCAAAAGATTTGGAGGTACAAGAAATTGCAACTTATTACTAGAAGGATGACCTAATCTATTGTGCCAAGTGGTCTTGTTACAGGGAGAAGTAGTGGAAGACTTGAAGCAAGTGGAGGAATGAGTAGCAGGAAAAGTAGACATAGCTGATAGAGGATAAAAACCAACTGCATGAGAACCTTTATGAATAATTTTCTTGGAAATCTTGTCCTGTATAATGAAATAATCAGCATCAAAAGTAATGGTGCAGTTGTTGTCTTTTATGTACTGATGAACTAATAAAAGATTGGAAGAAATGGATGGAACATGAAGCAAATTATGAAGAAAAAAAAAAGTAGATAGTGTAGGAAGTAGTCCATTACCAATGTGATGAATAGGCAAAACAGAACCATCTCCTATAGTGACATGGTCAGAACCTTGATAGGGTTGAAAATGAGTGAAATTATTAAGATCATTGGTGAAAGGACTAGTGGCCGCAAAATCCAAGAACCAATTTGAACCTGGTGCAATAGTAGTGGAATGATTAGCTTGAGCAGCAGAAGCAGTGGAAGAAGAGGCAACATAGGCTTTAGAAAGAAGATTGAAAAGCCTGATCCATTATGTGCCAACAATCCATGGCTGAGTGATTGCCTTACCACAAATTTGACAGATTGGTCCACGTTGATTTGAAGGATTGTTATGTTGATTAGAGGTAGGATTTGAAAATGATGATGAATTAGATCTGCCTTGTCCTCCACCTTTATAAGTGCTTTTATAAAATCTGCCTAAATTGCTACCTTTATATCCTCCTCTGGTGTAACCTCGAGAACTACCTCTGGAATTGTTTCTGGTAGCAGCATAAGCAAATGGAAGGTCTGATGTGTGAGCCTGTTTTAGTAAGCCTTCAATATGAATGGATTCAGAACACAACAATGAAGATAAGGCAGCAATAGAGACAGGTTCAGGTCTGGTATGAATTGTTGTTTTAAAGTCTTTGTACTCATTAGGTAGACCATTGAGAGTAAGTAAAACTAGGTTTACTCATGAATTAGTGATTCGGGAAGACTTAGTTGATCAGAGATAGTCTTGATTTGACTGAGATAGTCCTCCATTATTGAATTCTTCTTTGTAAGATGACTGAGTTTGGTTTTCAATTGATAGACATATGATCTGGACAATGAAGTGAATCTTGTAGCCAATGTAGTCCATACTTCATGACTTGTGATACAATGAAGAGCAGATGTAAATATGGATGAAGACAATGTAACAATAAGACAACTAAGTAGATGTGCATCAACAGTGATCCATTATGTGTATGCTTGATTCACCATAGCATTATGATTCTCATCAAGAACTGTAGAAGGTGGACAAACCTCTGATCCATTGACATATCCAAGTAGATTTGTGGCTCATAATATGTTTTGAAAATGATTCTTCCATATGAGATAATTTGTAGACTCAAGTTTTGTTGGAACAAAACAATTCAGATTTGAGATAAGCAGAGTGAGATTTGAAGGTAAAGAAGAACTAGTAGGTGTACCAGTTGAAGACGTTGGCATTGTTGATCTTCCTTGAAGATCTGCCATTGTTGATCCTTGTTGAAGATTCACCATTGTTAACCTGAAGATAAAGCTTTGGTGCTCGCAACAGCTATGCGTAGCTCTGATACCATAAAGATCACATTATCTTATTCAACTTACTAATATATCTTTCAGTACAGAGGGATTTATATACAACTATATGAGTAACTCTCTTAACTAGTTAACTAACTATGGTACAGTTAACACAACAACTTCCCTAACTTCTTAACCACTATAGTTAGAGTGCAACTACCTTAGATGTAAACACGTGTGTCATAATGTAGGACCAACAGCAGCTCTAACTGATTTGGTGAGATGTGATTGCAGCTATAGCTTCAATTGTGGCTCTGCCTTGGTCAGCTCACATGAGCTTGTGTGAGCTTCTGATGAGGGAAGCTGAGCTTCTTCAGATATATTATCAGCTATTACACTTTGTTAGGTTTTTGTTCTTGACAATCCAGTTTGACAAAACTCCTTTGAGTTGTAATTTTATTCGATCTTTTATTTAAGTGAGGCTATGAGTATTTAGATGTGAATCCAACCCGAATTGTGCCTTGTAGAGAACTTTGTGATGTTAATTCTTTCAAGCTCTAGCGGAGATGTAATCTGTTCAGAAGTTTCACTCGCCTATAAAAGTATTGGGAGTTATTTTTTTAAGCTCGAGTGGTCATTTCTACGCTCGAGCGTATACCCTATTTAGTGACATGCATTTTAGTCACTTCACTTGAGCGGTCATTCTTGCGCTTAAGCGGAGATCACATATCTGTTTCCTATAAAAGCTGCGGTTTAGTCAGGTTTTAGGGTACGGCTTCCAGATCTTCTTCTTGGGTATTAGGGTTTTCATCTTGAGCTTCTTTACTTGTTTCCTTTGAAATTTGTGACAGTTTATATCATGAATTGAAAGGATTATATCAATGGGTTTGTTTAATTTGTTTTGTTCACAAAAGAGAGAGTTGTTCTTCGGTGGGTTCCGTGGAATTTGGGCCTGAAGCTTTGGTGGATTCTAGAGTGGCTCATCGTCGTGGATTCGACATTGGCATTGTGGTTTCAACATTTAGCAAGACAATTCTGAGGTGAAGACGATGGTGGAAGAGGCACATTGGGATCGGCTCAATTTGGGAGTGGATTCGCTAGGTAATTGAGAGTACACTTGTGTAATTCCTTTTTGTCTTCTTAGTGGATTGTTTTGTGGTTTTGGCCCGTGGTTTTTTTTTATCACAATTAGAGGTGCTCCAATTGTGATTTTTTCACGTTAAAATTGTTGTGTTGATTTATCTTGATTGTTTGATTGGGATTTTTATTTACTAGTTAAAATTGATATATAATTACAAATCAATATCTCAAAGATTTTTAGATTTTTCACACTTGTTTATCACATGATGTGTCACTACTATATTGGTAGTAGTAAAATTCATTAAACCAATATAATGACATATAAGATGATAAATAAAATAATATAATTATTGTTCAATTATTAGGTATTGTCAATGTCAAAGTAAAAGTGATGCCAAGGGACACTTTCCTAAACTATGGCTCTTGCCTCCTATGTACAATCAAGTAGGATGCCTACGCAAGCCACATCATGGGCTCCATTTCAATAGAGGCTGGTTAGATATTTGAACAAGAAAATAAACATCTTGGCCAAGGCATCTCTTTGTTGTACATGGGGATGGATTCTGGCAAGCTCAAGGTTAATGGACATCAGCAAAGAAAGGAAGGAGGATGGATTCCAGTAGTAAAAAAGAGAGGCAGACAAGCAATTCAAGTTGGGTCGAAGAAAGGTAGACATGAAGAGATGTATACTCTATTTGTGGATAACTTACCAGATTCAATGGAACCAAGATGTTTGCTTTGATCCTAAAGTTTGGAGTAATAAAGGATGTTTTCATTCCACAAAAGAGAAGGAGAACAACAAACACAAGGTTTGGATTTGTACATTTTGATTGTCTTGTTGCAGCCAGTGTAGCAGAACAAAAGGCAAATGGACTATGGGTAGATGACAAAGCTTTGATAGTTTAGAGTGCAGTCTATGGGAAAGAAAAAGGCGACCGGAGGAAGTTGAAACAAGTACAGTGGAGGCAAATAGAGATAAGAAGGCCACCAGATATAACTGGACAAAAAATGTGGAATCAAGGCATAGATAGCAGGTCGTATGTAGAGGTCACCAACGGAACCCAACCAAGAGGTCAATCAGTTACGACAATCAGAGTTGAAGAAATAGGAAATGGCTGGTTGTATGAGTGCGTGATTATGAGGCTCAAACATAACTACTCTACCGTAGAGGTAAAAATAGAACTCAAAGGAAAATGAGTGAAGGATGTAATGGTGAGAGAAGGAGGTGGTCGTGATATAGTCATTTCATTCAGCTCTAGGGAGGCCTTGAGAAGTACAATAGGTAAGATCAATGACTGGTTCCATGATTGGTGTGAATGCATCACATAGTGGAAATCTAGTATGCAACTTTAGCAGGAAAGGTATGTTTGGATTAGCTGCTATGGTGTACCTCTGAATATTTGGAATTCTAATAATTTCAGAAAGATAGGCCGACTTTGGGGGGAAGTGATTCATCTAGTTCGAGACATTTGTAAACCAACATCTTTTCGTTGTGGAAAGGTAAAAATAGCCACAAATGTTATGGAACTGATTAATACCAGTCTGAATCTAGAATACAAAGGTAGAGTATACCCAATAAGAGTCTGTGAGGAACAGATTATCAAGGAGGCATTGACCAGTTGCAAAGGAACTAGCACTAATGATGGTGAAGAGGAGGTCAATTCCAACGTTAATGGGGGACTACAATCAGTTACAGAGAGCAAGAGGGAAGTAGAAGATGCTAACAAGGCTGCTGAGGTAGAGGATGATGTGGCAGGAAAGAATGAGAAGGCAAAAGGTGTTTCAACCCCTAGGCTGAAGAAGGGTGGTGGTAGAGGTAGGTGACAGTTGCTTTCAACTATTAGTGATGAAAGAGACAGAAGAGTGTATGGGGAATTCAAATGAAGCAGGCTCCGGCGTGAGTGATACAATGACGATAGTGGAAAGTATGCAGGAGCAATAGATGCAGAAGTGTAATCATGAGTTGGGAAAAGTTGATGAGATTCAAAAAGATGATGGACAGGTATTCATTCCATGCTTTATTAGAAGTTTGAGTGAAACCCAAAAAGCAAGACCTGGTATTAGTTTGGAGGTGGATTTGGGCCAAGACCAATCTTGAGCCCAGCCCATTGAGTTCGTCCAATACAAAACTAATGGAAATGGACTCAGTCATCTTCTGGTAAGTATTGAAGGAGGCCACATAGGGGTGGGCTATAAATCCAAAACTAATGATTCAATTAGTGCCTCTAGTGGTGGCTCCATCAATAACCTGTTTAAGCGAGTCCCAAGGAAAGTGATCAGGAAAGGTATGCATAAACATCCAGTCGTAGTAGGTGGGTTTACTGGGCTGGCTACAAAAATTAGACAGAGAGGAGTGGGTGCAAGAAGAAGCAAGGCACATCAGAAAACCATGGTGCCTAAATCTATAGTAGTGCAAAGGCCAAGTGTAGATAATAGTCAAAACAACTGTGAAGCAGATAAACTACAACAGGCTCAAGCAACATTATTTCTTGGGAAAAGTCTAGGGCATGACTTCAAAGGGCAGGATGTAGAATTATTAAGAAATTTGTACAATTGGAAGATAAGGACAAGGAGAGTGTTAGGTCCCTTGATTGTCAAATCCAGATACAAAACCTTGTGTTGTTCAAGTTGTTTATTTTTCAGTATTTTTGTTCTTCCCGCTCGAGCGGGGACATTGACGCTCGAGCGGAATTTGTGGTCTCCCAGTATTTGTGACAGGTCTGTAAAAGTACTGGAGTGCGTAATTTTGCGCTCGAGCGGGTGATGAAGCGCTCGAGCGGACCACTGTGTTACCACACGCGTATGTTGTTGAAGCCGCTCGAGCGGGCTGTTGGGCGCTCGAGCGGAGATCGCAGATTCAGGTTTCCTATTTATATCGTTTTAGGTTGTTTTTAGGGGGACTTTTGCTAGATCTGATTCAAGGGTTCTAGGGTTTCGTTCAGAGGATTTATTCTGGGTTTTGGTGAGTTTTTTCCTTGATATTTTGAGAAGAGTTCTTCACTCATGATCTAAAATACATACATCAAGGAGTTGGTGACTTTGATTTCAAGAGAGAGAGTTCTTCGGTGGATTCCGAAGATTAAAGCAAAAAAGATATAATAGGACTCATCATATGTTGATATTTTGAGAGACAATATAGAAGTAGCAAATGACAACTAATGCTCTACAATCATTTTTTTTAATCATTTTTGTTTGAATCCTAAGCCTTTATTATTGGATACCAAGTCAGTTTGTAAAAATGGTTTGTATGAAAAAGTTATTTGTATATTATTTTTGGGTAATCAATGTGAAAACAATGTCCCAAACACACCCTATATATATTTTCATATATGATGCAATTTTGTTTTGTATATATTTAGATGTGGCAAAATGGTAGGTATAATACACTTGTTCACCACATGATGTGTTACTGATAAGAATACAGTTCTGCTGCAAGACCAAGACGATACAGTTCTGCTGCAAGACCAAGACGATACAGTTCTGCTGCAAGACCAAGACGATACAGTTCTGCTGCAAGACCAAGACGATACAGTTCTGCTGCAAGACCAAGACGATACAGTTCTGCTGCAAGACCAAGACGATACAGTTCTGCTGCAAGACCAAGACGATACAGTTCTGCTGCAAGACCAAGAAGAAGATGAGTCAGCTACTGCAACATCACGATGAATCAATTGTGTACATCAAGCCTTAGTAGATTAGCAGCAGCAGCACCAGATTAATTCTCATCTATCATAACTAACTTCTAACTAATTAGTGTTAAAGAAGTTAGTTATGTAACCTCTCTTAGTTAGGATCATAGTTATGTTAACTGTAGTTGAGTTAACAGTTGTAACCATTTTCTCTATAAATTGTAATAGTTCCATATGAATTAATAATGAGAATAGATTCAAATTCAAAATATTCTTTAGTTACTACTATATTGGTAGTAGTAAAATTCATTAAACCAATGTAATGACATATAAGATGATAAATAAAATATGATAAAATAATATAATTATTGTTCAATTATTAGGTATTGTCAATGTCAAAGTAAAAGTGATGCCAAGGGACACTTTCCTAAACTATGGCTCTTGCCTCCTATGTACAATCAAGTAGGATGCCTACGCACGCCACATCATGGGCTCCATTTCAATAGAGGCTGGTTAGATATTTGAACAAGAAAATAAACATCTTGGCCAAGGCATCTCTTTGTTGTACATGGGGATGGATTCTGGCAAGCTCAAGGTTGATGGACATCAGCAAAGAAAGGAAGGAGGATGGATTCCAATAGTAAAAAAGAGAGGCAGACAAGCAATTCAAGTTGGGTCGAAGAAAGGTAGACATGAAGAGATGTATACTCTATTTGTGGATAACTTACTAGATTCAATGGAACCAAGAAGTATGTTTGCTTTTATCCTAAAGTTTGGAGTGATAAAGGATGTTTTCATTCCACAAAAGAGGAGGAGAACAACAAACACAAGGTTTGGATTTGTACATTTTGATTGTCTTGTTGCAGCCAGTGTAACAAAACAAAAGGCAAATGGACTATGGGTAGATGACAATGCTTTGATAGTTTAGGGTGCAGTCTATGGGAAAGAAAAAGGTGACAGGAGGAAGTTGAAACAAATACAGTGGAGGCAAATAGAGATAAGAAGGCCACCAGATATAACTGGACAAAAAATGTGGAATCAAGGCATAGATAGCAGGTCGTATGTAGAGGTCACCAACGGAGCCTAACCAAGAGGTCAATCAGTTACGACAATCAGAGTTGAAGAAATAGGAAATGGCTGGTTGTATGAGAGCGTGATTATGAGGCTCAAACATAACTACTCTACCGTAGAGGTAAAAATAGAACTCAAAGGAAAAGAAGTAAAGGATGTAATGGTGAGAGAAGGAGGTGGTCGTGATATAATCATTTCATTTAGCTCTAGGGAGGCCTTGAGAAGCACAATGGTAAGATCAATGACTGGTTCCATGATTGGTGTGTACATCACAGAGTGGAAATCTGGAATGCAACTTCAATAGGAAAGGTATGTTTGGATTAGCTACTATGGTGTACCTCTGAATCTATGGAATTCTGATACTTCCAGAAAGATAGGCCGACTTTGGGGGGAAGTGATTCATCTAGATCGAGACATTTGTGAACCAACATCTTTTCGTTGTGGAAAGGTAAAAATAGCCACAAATGTTATGGAACTGATTAATACCAGTCTGTATCTAGAATACAAAGGTAGAGTATACCCAATAAGAGTCTGTGAGGAACAGATTATCAAGGAGGCATTGACCAGTTGCAAAGGAACTAGCACTAATGATGGTGAAGAGGAGGTCAATTCCAACGTTAATGGGGGACTACAATCAATTGCAGAGAGCAAGATGGAAGTAGAAGATGCTAACAAGGCTGCTGAGGTAGAGGATGATGTGGCAGGAAAGAACGAGAAGGCAAAAGGTGTTTCAACCCCTAGGCTGAAGAAGGGTGGTGGTAGAGGTAGGTGACAGTTGCTTTTAAATATCAGTGATAAAAGAGACAGAAGAGTGTATGGGGAATTCAAATGAAGCAGGCTCCGACGTGAGTGATACAATGATGGTAGTGGAAAGTATGCAGGAGCAGCAGATGCAGAAGTGTAATCATGAGTTGGGAAAAGTTGATGAGATTCAAAAAGATGATGGGCAGGTATTCATTCCAGGCTTTATTAGAAGTTTGAGTGAAACCCAAAAAGCAAGACCTGGTATTAGTTTGGAGGTGGATTTGGGCCAAGACCAATCTCGAGCCCAGCCCATTGAGTTAGTCCAATACAAAACTAATGGAAATGGACTCAGTCATCTTCTGGTAAGTACTAAAGGAGGCCACATAGGGGTGGGCTATAAATCCAAAACTAATGATTCAATTAGTGCCTCTAGTGGTGGCTCCATCAATAACCTGTTTAAGTGAGTCCCAAGGAAAGTGATCAGGAAAGGTAGGTATAAACATCCAATGGTAGTAGGTGGGTTTACTGGGCTGGCTACAAAAATTAGACAGAGAGGAGTGGGTGCAAGAAGAAGCAAGGCACATCAGAAAACCATGGTACCTAAATCTATAGCAGTGCAAAGGCCAAGTGTAGATAACAGTCAAAACAACTGTGAAGCAGATAAACTACAACAGGCTCAAGCAACATTATTTCTTGGGAAAAGTCTAGGGCATGACTTCAAAGGGCAGGATGTAGAATTATTAAGAAATTTGTACAATTGGAAGATAAGGACAAGGAGAGGTTAGGAGGGAGGACTGATGCTACCCTGTATTCAGTAATGTTGGGAGGTGGTAGGGCTGAAAAATGTTTTATTATGAAGTTACTAAGCTAGAATATTAGAGGGATTGGAAAACTTGAAAAGAGGAGAAAGATCAAGAACCTGCTATTTGATAAGAAAATTTATATGGCTTTGATTCAAGAAACAAAAGGTCAAGCATGTCCAACCTGGTGATTAGGAGTTTGTGGCCAAGAGAAAAGATGGAATCCATGGTTGTGGATGCAATGAGTGTGGCAGGTGGATTGGTATGCATATGGGATCCTAATGGATTTCAACTCTCAGAATGCTGTAGCAATAGAAATTTCATTATGCTCTTAGGTACCATTCTGCACTCCTTTAATTGTGTCATTTTAAATGTCTATGCCCTAAATGATATTTTGAGGAGAAGGAAATTATGGGAGTCCCTTTTAAATTTGAATACCCTCTTTCCAAAACCATGGTGTCTTGGAGGTGACTTCAATGAGATCACAAATCTGGGGGAAAGAATAGGAAATTCAAGGAGGGATAGAGGTATGAAAGAGTTTAAAGAGTTCATAGATAGATGTGAGGTGATTGATATGAAAATGATTGGGAGAAAATTCACTTGGTGCAATGCCCATGATGGAAACAAATGGAGTAGAATTGACAGATTTCTTCTTAGCCCAGAGTGGATTGAGAGATATAAATTCAAACTATGGGGACTGCCAAGGTTGGTCTCAGATCATTGCCCTATAGTGCTCATGGAAGATAAGAGGGATTGGGGTCCCAAACCTTTCAAATTCTTAAATGCTTGGTTCCTATACCCAAATTTTGCACCTTTTGTGGAGAATATCTGGAAGGAATTTCAATTTCAAGGGAATGATGAGTACATTCTGCAAAGGAAAATGCAGGCTCTAAAGATGGCATTAAAGGAGTGGAATAGGGAGGTTTATGGTAATATTGCTACTCAACTAAAAGCAATAGAAGATTAGCTAAATACCTTAGATCTAAGGGCAGAAGTAAGACCTCTGGAGGATGCTAAAATCAAACAAAAAAAGAGGCAAGGAATGACATGTGGAGATTGAGTAGGATGATGGAATGGGCATGGCTGCAAAAGTCAAGGTTAGATTGGAATATGAAAGGGAACACGAACACAATGTATTTTCATGTCATGGTTACTAATAGAAAAAATTGAGGAACCAAACCTGGTCAAGGATAAGGTGTGGTCACACTTTACAAAGCAGTTTTCAGAAAAATGGAGGCATAGACCTGTGATAGGAGGTGATTTCAATAATGTAAGGCAAAGTGATTCATTTCATATGCTAGAGTCAGAATTTTTAGCAGAGGAGGTTTGGGAAGCTGTCAAACATTGTAACGGAAACAAAGCTCCACGTCCAAATGGTTTCAATTTAATGTTTTTTCAGAAACACTAGGAGGTGCTCAAAGATGATGTGATACTCTTTATGACAGATTTCCATGAGAGGGGCAGATTGGCCAGTGATATGAATAGCTTTTTCATCACACTTATTCCAAAGAAAGTGAATGCAGCTAATCTAAATGAATATAGGTCCATCAGCCTAATTGGGTCAGCTTACAAAATACTCACCAAGGTTCTTGCAAGTAGACTAAAAAAGGTAATGCCAACTGTAATTGGTGAAGCTCAATCAGCATTCCTAGGAGAAAGAAACATACTTGATGGAGTATTGATTGCAAATGAAATTGTGGATGGGTGGGAAAAAAACCAAGAAAAGAGGGTTGTTCTTCAAAATTGATTTTGAGAAGGCTTATGACTCCCTCAACTAGGAATTCTTCAATGCTATCTAGCTTTGGCTTTGGATCAAAATGGATTTCTTGGATGAAAGAATGTCTCTTTTCAACTCGAATCTCAATACTTGTGAATGGTTCACCAACTAAGGAATTCAGTCCCCAAAAAGGTCTTAGACAAGGGGATCCATTATCTCCTGTCCTATTTAACTTGGCTACAAAAGGGTTGAACATATTACTTATGAGAGATAGGGAGTTGGGGTTACTGAAAGGAGTAGTATTTGGTGATAATGAAGTAGTAGTTTCTCATCTTCAATTTGCAGATGACTCTTTATTGTTCTATGATGTTGAATGCTCAGAAGTGCTAAATTTAAAAAGGATCTTAAGGTGTTTTGAAGTTCCATTAGGGCTTAAGATAAACTATCAGAAAAGTGTGGTATGTGGTTTTGGTATCTCTGAATCTGTGCTCAGTGTGTTTGCTTCCATGCTGAACTGTAAATCTAAGTCAATGCCACTGAAGTAACTTGGTTTGCCATTGGGTGCTAGCCCTCATAGGAAGCTGAGTTGGAAACCTGTCATTGAGAAGATAAAGCTCAGGCTTGCTGGTTGGAAGAGGTGATTTCTCTCCTTTGCAGGCAGGTTAACTCTGATTAAGGCAGTGTTATCAAGCCTACCAGTGCATTACCTCTCTCTATTCAAGATGCCAGAAGGGATAGCAAAAGAAATTGAAAAATTGCAAGCCTCATTCTTATCGGGTGGCTTTGAGTTAAAGAGAAAAGTTCTTTTAGTGAAATGGGAAGAGGTATAACAAAAAGCATCAAACAAGGGGGGCTAGGTGTTAGAAGAACCAGAGACATGAATATGTGTTTATTAATCTAGTGGTGGTGGAGGTTTGCCAATGAGGAAACAGCCTTGTGGAAGAAGGTGATTTGCAGCAAATAAAAAGTTGAAGGTGGGAAATGGCTCCCAAATCCTCAAGTAGGCAGCAGATTCTCCAAGATTTGGGGAGATATTTTGGTAGTAGCAAACCAAAGGGTCAGCCTCTTACAATTTTATGTCAATAATCTTCAGATTAAAGTGCGAAATGGGTGTAGAGTATGCGTTTGGCATGACTGCTGGCATGGAAGAGTTAGCCTTAAAGAGTTATTTCCTAGACTTTTTAGATTGTCTAATGATAAGGACGGGTCTCTCAGGGCCTATGCTGTTAAAAGTGGTAGCTCTAATAATTGGGTGTCCAGCTTTAGGAAGGCCTTATTTCAATGGGAACAAGATGAGCTTAACACACTTAATCAATCTATCAGAGCAGGGCCTATTTTGAATTTGAACTTGCATGCTACGGACAAGGCAATTTGGTCAGCAACCAAACCAAGGCAATCCTTTGTCTCAACCCTTTATAATCACACTGATTTAGAGCATAGTGAATTCAAGAGCTCTAAAAGATTGGGGTGGGTTAAGTACCTCCCCCCTAAAATCCAATTTTTTGGATGGCTTGCTTGGAAACATAAGGTAAAAACCTCTGTATTTTTGCACAGAATTGGAGTGTTGAATGCTTGTGCTGAAACTATATGTATTTTCTGTAAAGAAGCCCAAGAAACAATAGAGCATCTATTTATTTTCTGTCATATGGTATGGAGAGTTTGGGCAAGTCTTCTGCAATGGTGGGGAACTCATTGGGTGACGTCTGGATCAGTTGAAAGGCTCCTATAGTGGTGGGCTATGAATAACTTCACCAAAGCTGAAAGGAGAATTTGGAATGCAATTCCTTTTATGGCTCTTTGGTCCATTTGGAAGCACAGGAATGAATGCCTTTTTCAAGATATCCAACCAAACTTGGAAGAGTTACATGAAGCTATCACTGTTAGGATTGCAAGTCGGCTAAAATCTACCTCAAGGGATTTCCATTTTTCCATCACTGATTTTATGTATAATTTGGTGCAAATTAGATTATGCTTGGGAGGGAGGTTGTAATGCATTATTTGTCAAGAGCAGTAGCTACAACTAGTATATAAGCAGATGTAATTTCTCTAGAACTCAGCTTTGTCCTGATTCGAAGGCAACACAGCTTCGTCTTGGTGGTGTCATGCAGCACATCAGGTTATATGCACCATATCATGGTCTTGGTGAAGCTCTGGTGCCTGTCTCTGTTTTTCTCATTTAGGGCTGTTACTAGTGGTTGTTTTATTGTTTGCTTTGTTACTTTTGTTGTTTTGGCTTTGTTTGTTGGTTAGCTCCAAGCTCCTCTTTATTGATGTAATTCTCATACTTTGTATGTCCTCATCAATAGAGATTTTTTTTGCCGTTCAAAAAAAAAATTAAAAAGGGACACTTTCCTAATTTCCAAAAGGTGGAACATTAGTTAAATAAATTAAATATAAATATGTTTTTTTATTATTTATAATTTAACTAAGTATATAACCTTTAACATAACATAATTATAAAAAGATCATTACTATTTGAAAGTGGGGACGCTGCTGTGCAGCGCGCGCAGCAGCGTTTGTTGTGCAGCAATATGAGCCCATTTCGGGGCCCGTTTTGATAATTCGAACTGTTCACATTTTAGAATACGTCAAGTAGAACATGCTTGCAAAAAAATCAAGTTAATCGGATATCATTTACCTATTCATCCACTCACATTTGTATTCATTTTAATCAAGTCAAAATACATTTGTATTTATTTTTGTAGATACAAATGTGAGTGGATGAATGTGTAAACGATATTCGATTAACTTGATTTTTTACAGGCATGTTCTACTTTACGTATTCTAAAATGTGAATGGTTCGGATTATCAAAATAGACCCCGAAATGGGCCCAAATCGCCACATAGCAGACGCTGCTGCGCGAGCTGCGCAGCATCGTCCCCATATCCTTACTATTCAAGTTCAAAAAATAAATTCATTTTTCAAGTCCAATAATGTGGCAATCAATTAGGATATTTAAGGCGATATTGTCTCTTGTATTTTCTTTAATTATCAACCAATCATATTACTTACACATCATTAAGTCTAGAATGTAGGCTTATATATAATATTTCCAACATTCATTTAGAGCCAAACACACTCCTATGTTAATCTCCATTTAGGATATCTAAACCCAACTCCAAACTTGATAGTAGGTGTGACCAAACACCCCATTTCAACCAAAAAAAAAAAAAAAAAGTGTAGATTTTTTTTTTTTGTTTACATCGTTGCCTTCATTCTTCCCTCTCTAACTTCTCTCTCATTTTCCTTTACTTTCTTGGTGGCCAAACACCACACCTTTGCTCCACCCTTACACCACCACCTTAACCCACCATCTCCACCACCGCCGGCCACCTTATCTCGCCAGAAAAAGGGTCCGGTCGGCCACTCCTTCACTCCATCCGAAAATCGCACAATAGAAGTACCAACTCTAGATTTTTCTTAATCTTTTGAAGAATCAAAGCTTGGGGTTTATTTTCTTGGTGGATTAAAGGCTTGTAATTGATAAGAATCTCTCTAAAAGTTTAGTTTAAGGTTTTACATATTTTGAGTTAGAGATGATGAAATTTTTTTTGTATTTTAGATCTATTATGATTTGGGGTTTGATTGTTGAGTTTTATACTCTCAATTAGTTTCTATGAATGTTTTACATGTAGAAAAATGGTCAATTTGATGGTTGTTTTGGAGATTAAGATTTGGGTTAATCTAGGGTTTGAATGAGATGTAAAAATTGGGAATTTTGGTGTTAGGAAATTTATATGTTAAAATTGATTTGATAAATGGTGGATTGGGTATCTCTATGCTCTATGGAGGAATTTTATAAATGATTGAAGTGATTTTACTTAAATTGTTGAGTTTATGAAAAATGTTGATTTTTGACTTTTGTAGTTAATTGATGGTGGCATTGTGCATATAAATTGATTGGATATTTAAAAAGTTACTAACTCAAAAATGTACAAAGGATGAGTGTTGTAGAGATTGGATAAGTTATTTTGTTTGGGTGACTTGAAGTTGGAGGAGTTCTTTAGCTTGTCATTCCATAACATAACTTATTTAGGATCATTTTTGTAGATGTTGTAATTTTCATTAAAAGCTTTTTTCCTAATTTTAGATCTTATTTACTAATGGTTAGGATTGGAGGAAGGCGTCTCTACACCTCTTGGGAATTAATTTGTAGACTCTCAAATATATGCTTTTGCTATTTTTGGAGGTGAGTATACTTACCATGGAAATTACCTTACCTCTATCTTTATTACAAAGTTTGAAAATAATTTTGAATTAAAGGAAGTGAATGATACATTTCATCATGATATATGTATAAAAAGAAAAATATATAAATCTATTGAGGCAAAGGGTAGAGTTTAAATAAATATATGATTTCATTTGTATAATGAAGCACTAAATTTTTATGAGAATTTATTTAAGTTGAGTCCTTCAAATTTTATGATGATGATGATGATTGACTGACAATGAAACGTTGTACAAGGGTATTCATTGTATTGATCATATAACCAAATATAGCCTTTGGGGCCACAAGGGCCTAAATGCTTTGGGGTCCTGGGGACCGAAATGTTTTAAGGACCACAAGGGTCGTTGTATATATAAGGGGTCCCGGGGACCGAAACATTGAAATGAGAATTGAAGTGCTATGTCGACATGAGTTATGTTCCTATGGTTATGTTTTGGGTAACGGTACCGTCACTACCTAAGTCGTGAGGTAACGCGATCCTAAGGCTATGTAGTAGTTAGTTTGATGGACATGAAATCTTAATGTATTGAAAAGTTGTAATTTTGTTTACTTTCATTATTCAAATGTATTTTTGTTTCTGCCTTATGAGATTCCTTGGAAAAATCTTGATAACAGTTTATGAAAATTTTATTTATTTTTATTTTGTATAAATTTCAGTCCAATTAAGCTCTTATGTTTATTATCTTTATTTTGAACCCATTTGGAAGGAGCAAGTTTTATAACTCCATGGTATTGGTATACTCATTGGGCTTTAGCTCATCCTTTTTTAAATATTTTTTTTTTCAGATTCTTAGACTTTTGTGTGGCTCGCCTCAACTTGGAAGATTAGAATTTTTTTAAAGGATCAAAGGTGGGCATCTTGTAGTTGAGGTTTTGCTTCGGGTCATTTTAGAATGTAGTTTTATTTTATTTTTATGACGGAGGTTGATTGTAAATATTTGCTTATGAAGTTGGATGTATTGATGGATTCGTGAATAGTGTGTTTTATTTTTTTTGGGGAAGTGATGCTTGGGAACTATCTTGTAGCATGATGATATATATATATATATATATATTTGTCTTTGAATGGATCATCTCATATATGTTGGACAATCGAAAGGTCTTATGCGCTTTTGGTGATGTGGTGATGTGATATAAGAATTATACAAGAATTGTTGTGTTCAGGTGTTGTAGCGTTTGAAGTGCACCCTCTTGGCGGGGTTTTGCCTTGCCAAGATTGGGTCGCTACAATATATATCATTTTCCTTTCAGAAAAACATCCATATAGGTGACCTCGATTAATTGAAACACTTGGTTTAGTATGGTATGGTATGGTTTGGGGTGGAAAGCCACTTTCATAATTTCCACTCGACCATTAAACTAATGGTAGTAATAAAACCCATTAAACTAATGTAATAATGACATATGCGATGAGTAAATGAAATGTGACAAAATAATATGATGATCATAAAATTATTGAGCGCTTTGATTGGCATAGAGCGAGACTTCTGTAATTTATTTATTTTTTTAAACAATTTTGAGGGACACTTTCATAATTGTCCCTCTCAATTAGATAGGAAATAGGAAACACACAACAGATGTGGCTTTCATTACGAGTGCTCTTAAATAGTTCCATCGTTTTTCCTTAAAACCCACCAACATATTTTGTATTTATTTTTTCTTTAAGCACCCACCTTATCTCAAATCTACCTTCATTCCTAGCATTTGAAATCCTAATTTTACCCACCATTTTTAGTGGCATCCAATTGCCATCACTGTAGCCTCCCCACCCCTCACCTCTAGCCCTTACCCCACTCCTCTCATGCTCTCTCCTACAGCCCCCCCAACATGAATCCCCTTTCTTTTTCTTCTTCTTCTTCTTCTTCTTCTTCTTCTTTCCTACAATATATAAGTTATTTGTCTTTGAAAGTATAAATTTTGTTCCAAGAAATATTTAATGACTAATTTCAGTTGTCGCAAGCACAGTCACTAAAAGGTCATCCTGAAATGTATAAAATAAAATAAAAAATGAGCTTTTAGGAATAAAATTTTGAAAATATTGCTAATAAATGCACTTTTCATAAGAAAAAATAAAAATAAAAATAAAAATAACAACTTAGCTCTAAAAAGGTTTATTTTTTAGACAACTTTTGATCCCAAAAGTTTAGTAATTCATCACTAAATGCCCATTTTTGTAGTTAAAACTAAAATAATCACTTTTGGCAACAAAATATTTTTGTCCCAAAAAAGTGATTTTGTCCGTAAATGTTTCTCTAAAAAAACCTTAATTTCTTGTAGTACCTCTCTCTCTCTCTCTCTCTCTCTCTCTCTCACACACACACACACACACACACACACACACACACACACACTGTAACGTCCTCAAAATAATAACGTTAAAACCCATTAACTTAGACATGCATTAGTATAAAAGATAAACATTCTTCTATTCATCAGAGTAGTTCCTTACAAAAGGATTACATATTAACAACAAAAGCAAATGCCCTACGGGTTTACAGCTTTCCAAGTTAACACTTGGTTACAAAAAGAAGAGTACTAACTCAATACATATTAAGCCCATGGCTTGAATTTACATGTAATACATCAAAAGAAAGCAAATAACAAAGCAGTCTGTCTGCCTCTAGCCTCCCAAGCTATGTCCTTGGAGGTGGCATGCTATCTGTACCTGAAAATGATGTCCCATAAAGGGTGAGCCACAGCCCAGTAGAAATACACTAAACCAGCCATGAACAATGACTAAAAGATTAGCGATTGATAGATGGTCAACACAGATACATCCACATATATCACATTTCGATTTCATGACATTAAGTCCATGTTACATTTCATTTCCCATGTCTTTTCCAACTTTGAGTTTGAAAACAAGGCTCAACACCTAGCCAAATAACTTAATGGGATTTAGACTCAGCTTTAAAACACTTTCAAAATTCATGAGGGATACACATTTTAATGTTGTATCAATAACACATAAACCATTCCCACACTTTGCGAAAGATACATATTTCGGTGCTATATCAACATAACATAGAATCACTTCTATACTTTACAATTGATAACGATACACATTTTAGTGCTATATCAAATCAATTCAAACACTTCCATAATCAACACTTGACACACATTGTAGTGCTGTATCAATGTCACACAAAATTTGGTTTAGAGGTCCATCCCCTATCTTCCCCTAAACCGTGGAGTACATCCCCCATCTCCTCCCACACAACACATGTATATAAACATAGATCATATACAATCAATCAATACATAGAATTTATTTATTATTCCAGTTGCTATGTTCAATAGCATACTCAATCGATTAGTTTTAGTTTGCCTAATCATCATGCGGCGTGTACAACAATCAAGACTATCCTCCACCGATAGCCCAAAGCAGTTATTTCTATACTGAAAATAAATGCACCAAATGGATATATAATCAACATTTCAACTAGGTGAGCGATGAACGAATCAAACTACACCCTTTAATCCCATACACAACCAATTCCAACATTCTCAATTTACTTCTTCTTTTCTTCAAATTAATTATACCAATTAATTCATCAATGTAATTAGAGCATTTCCCACAATTAACATCATAACCCTAAGGTTCCATTTTTTCCAATAAACCAATATTGATCTCTTTTCTCTATGCCAAACATGCATATACGTTTATATAAACAAAACCCCAACTTTTGTAAAATTACACAAAGGCCCAAACTTTCTCAAAATTACCCAACAACCCCCAACTCATCAAATACTAAAATTCAAAGACAAAACTCATGAGAAGGAGTAGGATATCCCTACCTCGAAGTTAGAGCTCAAACGGGGAAGTTGAAGAAAAACCAAAATGCTCCAAACTCAAAGACCCACGGATCAAAATGGAGCCCTCGACGATCCACACACTTTTTACAAAGGCCGGAGGATAGTGAGACACTCTAACTAGATCAAACCCTAGAGAGACGGGAGTTTCTAGAGAGAGGAGCTCTCAAAATATCTTTTTAGAAAGTAAGAGAGAGAGAGAGAATGTAAAAAGTGATTTTAAAATGCCCAGCTGCCAACTGATATACGACATTCCCGCTCGAGCGGAGAACACAACGCTCGAGCGTCAAGAACAAAAAACTAGGTACGTTCGAGCACAAGAAGGACCGCTCGAGCTCCAAGACACAAGAATAAAGTACATCTGCTCAAGCGCGAAAATTAGTCCGCTCGAGCGTAGATTTCCCCCTCCCAGAACTTACACCAAAAAGTACTACCCGCTCGAGCGCCGGAGTACCCGCTCGAGTGTTACTGCTCGAGCGTAAAGAAATCCGCTCGAGCGTAAAAATCACACCTGCAGAAGTTTTGCAGGGACACGAAATACTGGGAGTGTGCAATACCCGCTCGAGCGCAACAAGGCCCGCTCGAGCAGAACAACCAAAAACTTGGCAACAAGATTTCAGACCAAGGTTTAACCGACCTGTTCGAAACATGCCCAACACATCCTAAAACTCAAACAAATGGAATTAAAGGACGACAACAAGATAGATACAACTACTAACTCCACGGAACCGAGTCCAGAATACAACAGAACAGTAAAGGGACAACCGGGATCGCTATAACCTCCCCCCCTTAAAGAATTTCGTCCCCGAAATTAAATACAAGTTTTTCAAAAACAAGATTTTCTCAATTCCCAACATTATCACAATGCGAATTTTAACAACTCGACCCATTATCGGTCATCTCATCTCTTTTCAAGAGGCAGTATACAACATTTTCCACAACATGCATTAAAGTTATGCGTTTCTTGAAATTCCACAAATTCCAATACTACATTCCACAATTCTATATCATATTCAGTATTCATGATATATTTCCATTTGTACAATACATCCAACATATGCAATGTTACATTAATCTTCCATTTGGAGGCAAGTTTCAAAATACTTCCTGTAAATCAAAACATAAACCATGTTTTACAACCTAAGATATATTCAATACTCTTAAGGTTCAACAATACAACAAAATATACAATACATGCTCAAACATCCATAAATAGATCCGGATATCTCTCTCGAACCTCCAACTCACGTTCCCAAGTGGCTTCCTCCACTCCGTGATGTTTCCACAAGACTTTTACCAAGGGAATGGTCTTGCCTCGCAAGACTTGATCTCGCTTATCCAAGACCCGAACCGGTCTCTCCTCATACGAGGCATCCTCATCAACCTCTAAGTCGGTCCAATCCAAAACATGCGATGGATCTGGCTCATACTTCCAAAGCATACTCACATGAAACACGTCATGAACTTTGGACAACTGCGGCGGCAAAGCTAACGATAGGCAACCTCGCCAATCCTCTCAAGGATCTCAAAAGGGCCAATAAACCGAGGGGACAACTTCCCACTCTTCCCAAACCTCATCAATCCCCGCCTAGGTGATATCTTCAAAAAGACATGATCACCCACCTCAAATACCAAAGGTCGCCTCCTACAGTCAGCATAAGATTTCTGACGACTCTGGGCTGTAACAAGCCTTCTACGGATAAGCTTAACTTTCTCCGTCGTCTCCCTAACCAACTCTGGACCCAACAAAGGTGCATCACCTACCTCGGCCCAACACACTGGAGACCTACATAGTCGGCCATACAAGGCCTCAAACGGTGCCATACCGATGCTAGACTGAAAACTGTTGTTGTAGGCAAACTCCACCAAGGGCAAGTGCCTCTCCCACGTCCCACTAAAGTCAAGGACACAACCTCAAAGCATATCCTCAAGGATCTGAATAGTACGCTCGGACTGCCCGTCAGATTCAAGCCAAAGACTTATTTTGTATAAAGAGTTAGAACTCTTCTTTTGTTGAACCCAAGGGTTAACTTGGAAAGTTGTAAGCCCGTAGGGCACTTACTTTTATTGTCAACTTGTAATACTTTTGTACTTAACACTTTGATGTATGGAAATATGCTTTATTCTCTTAAGTTTATGAATTTCATGAATGTATGATTTATGGGTTTATTTTGAGGGAGTTACAGGTCATGCCACCATGGGCGCCCAAACCCGAGTCCGAAACCCAACTAGTTTTCCAATACCACCAATAGAATAATACAAAAAACCTAATTTCTTTTCCTAGTCTTTAATAAGCAAAAGACGAGTAATGATATGAAAAGATTTGTGGCCAATTTTGTCTTCCCAAAGTTGTCATCTTGATAGCAATCCAACCAATAAGACTACATGCAAATAATCCTCTTTCCAAGTTATCTATCTCCTTGGAAGACATATCTAGGAAAGTAGATTGCTCGAGCGAGAGTTGAGTTGTGTGTCTGGTAGCTCAAGCGAGAAGTCTTGCGCTCGAGCTTGCGTCTACGTCTAGTTTTGGACCTGAAGGTTGCATTTCTTGGCTCGAGAGAGCTTTCCTTCACTCAAGCGAGCGAGGACTATGTTTTGG
>NW_021026668.1:866387-910678 GCF_004153795.1 Camellia sinensis | reverse complement strand
GGTAGTCGATACAAAGTCTCAAGGCACCATCTTTCTTTTTAGCAAAGAGGGCCGGTGCTCCCCACGGCGAAACACTAGGGCGAATAAAGCCCTTGTCTAGCAACTCCTGGAGCTGAATCTTCAGCTCACTCAACTCGACTGGGGCAAAACGATAAGGTGCCATAGAAATCGGTGCCGTACCGGGCACTAAATCAATGGAGAAATCTGTCTCCCGGTGAGGTGGCAAACTAACAAGATCCTCAGGAAAGACATCCGAATACTCTCACACCACCCTCAGTAATATAATCTGGGTCTCATCACACTCACCACTCATAAAGCTAGTGAGAAGGCCACTAAGCTCACTCTGCCCTCGCGGATCACACACCGGTGGCAATACACTACCAACCCGGTCCCCCAAGAAAAGGAAACATTCCCCGCTCAAGGTACATACAGTGACCCTCTGGCGGTAGCAATCGATAACTGCCCAGTATGACGATAGCCAGTCCATACCCAAAATAACATCAAAGCCCTTCATGGGCATAGCCACAAATGGAAATGGAAGCCTACGGTCGGTGACCTCTATATCACAACCCCTAACACCTTGCTTCAAGATCAACTCACCCTTAACAAGTGATACTACCCATATAGGAGATGCTAACTGTGCCAACTCCAATTCCAAAACAAATGCAAATGCAACAGATACAAAAGAATGAGATGCACTCGTATCAATCAATACACAAGCAACCGAGTTGCAAAACAGAAAGGTACCTCTCACCACTGATTGAGCCGGCATTAGTTCCTACGCGGTAACAGCATACGCGCGCCCTGTAGGCCCCTGATCCAATTGCTCATCCCTCGGAGCAAACGACTACTGCACAGACTGGGACGATAAAGCCCCCTGATTGGCCCTCGAGGCCTGCACAGACTGAGCTGGCTGAAAACCCTGCGTCTGCCTAGAACCAGACGTGCCCGAAGTGGCACTCAACTGTGGGCAAAACCTCTTCAAGTGCCCTGGTTGACCACACTGATAACAAGACAAGGGCTAACCCCTGCCCTGACTCTGGCTCTACGGTCTAGCTGAAGATGAAGCAGCTCTCTGACCTCCTCCTCTCTGTGGGCAAACTGAAGCCTTGTGGCCCAACTGACCGCACTTGTAACAGGTGAAATCTCCCTGATTACCTCTCCCCGAGCCTACACTCGGCACCGGAAAGGTCGATCTAGCAACACCTCCCTGAGATTGCTGAGGGTTAGCACCCCTCTGTCTCCTGTCATCACCCTAACCATCTTGGCTCCTCTTGGAGCCTCTTTGTCCCTCCTCTTCCTGCATCATGATCTCCATATGGGCTGCAGCATCAACCAAGCGCCCATAATCTCAGATCATCGAACCTCCAACTCTTATCTTGAGGCCGCGCCTCAACCTTTTCTCGAACTTGATACAGCGGCGTTCCTCGGACGCCACAAGGTTAGGTGCGAACCTGGACAAGCTAGTGAAAGCAGCCTCATACTCGGCTACTGAAGAACTCAACTGCAAAAGCTGACAGAACTGGTCTCTCAGCTTCTCCCTGACTGTTGGAGATAAATACTTTTCCTGAAAAGCCTCCACAAAAGCCTCCCACGTGCCAGCAATACGGCCCCTCATGTATTTCCACCACTGACCCGCACCCCCTTTAAGCTGGAAGGATGCCAAGGTCACTTTCAATGCTCCGTCCTCAATGCCAAGCATCTCGAACGTCTTACTCATTTGCTCTAACCACTCGTCAGCCTTCAGTGGCTCCTTTGGATCCCTAATAAACTCGTCCGGGTTGGACCGGAAGAACTCCCTTTTCAAGAAGGAAGGCCCTGCCTCAATAACCTGGGCCTGAACTGGAGCCTGAACTGGATTCTCAGCTCGGAAAATACCCACAGACTCCCTCAAAGCATCGGCTATCCCCCGGGCTAAAGCGCCCATAGCCTCCTGACTAGCTGGCTCGGCCACATTGGCCTGGCCAACCCCCTCGTGCTGTGCCGGAATATCATCCGGTAAAGGCATCTCCTGCCTACCACATCTGCCACGTCTACCACGTTCTCGTCCTGACATCCTAATAAAGGTAACGAAGAACGTTAGCACATTCATAAATGTGCCAAAACTAAACACTCGCGTCCTAATACATGGACAACTATAATTCACTCCACGTAAGCACATAAACACATAAGCACTTACAAATTTCATTTCCGGATAATGATAGTCCCGAGGCATTACTAGAGTTCCAGTTAGAAACAGCATTGATCAAGTGCTTTTCCAACAAGACTTACAGAAACCCAAGGATCCAATCAACATCCTAGAAACTAAATCTCATACCCAAGTAGTCACATAAACATGTTATCAAATAAACACATAATATCACACATAAGTCTCTAACAAGCGAGACAAACCCATTGTGATACTAATCACTTCACACGTACCCAAAGTATTCGAACCCGGTACGCTCTGATACCAAGTTGTGGTGCCCTCAAAATAATAACGTTAAAATCCATCAACTTAGACATCCATTGGTATAAAAGATAAACATTTTTCTATTCATCAGAGTAGTTCCTTACAAAAGGATTACATGTTAACAACAAAAGCAAATGCTCTACGGGCTTACAGCTTTCCAAGTTAATACTTGGTTACAAAAAGAAGAGTACTAACTCAATACATATTAAGCCCTTGGCTTGAATTTACATGTAATACATCAAAAGAAAGCAAATAACAAAGCAGTCTGTCTGCCTTTAGCCTCCCAAGCTATGTCCTTGGAGGTGGCATGCTACTTGTACCTGAAAATGATGTCCCATAAAGGGTGAGCCACAGCCCAGTAGAAATACACTAAACCAGCCATGAACAATGACTAAAAGATTAGCAATTGATAGATGGTCAACACAGATACATCCACATATATCACATTTCGATTTCATGACATTAAGTCTATGTTACATTTCATTTCCCATGTCCTTTCCAACTTTGAGTTTGAAAACAAGGCTCAACACCTAGCCAAATAACTTAATGAGATTTAGACTCATCTTTAAAACACTTTCAAAATTCATGAGGGATACACATTTTAATGCAGTATCAATAACACATAAACCATTCCCACACTTTGCGAAAGATACACACTGTATCAACATAACGTAGAATCACTTCTATACTTTATAATTGATAATGATATACATTTCAATGCTATATCAAATCAATTCAAACACTTCCATAATCAACACTTGTTACACATTGTAGTGCTGTATCAATGTCACATAAAATCCGGTTTAAAGGTCCATCCCCTATCTTCTCCTAAACCGTGGAGTACATCCCTCATCTCCTCCCACACAACACATGTATATAAACATAGATCATATACAATCAATCAATACATAGAATTTATGTATTATTCCAGTTGCTATGTTCAATAGCATACTCAATCGATTAGTTTTAGTTTGCCTAATCATCATGCGGTGTATACAACAATCAAGACTATCCTCCACCGATAGCCTAAAGCAGTTATTTCTATACTGAAAATAAATGCACCAAATGGATATATAATCAACATTTCAACTAAGTGAGCGATGAACGAATCAAACTACACCCTTTAATCCCATACACAACCAATTCCAACGTTCTCAATTTACTTCTTCTTTTCTTCAAATTAATTATACCAATTAATTCATCAATGTAATTAGAGCATTTCCCACAATTAACATCACAACCCTAAGGTTCCATTTTTTCCAATAAACCAATATTGATCTCTTTTCTCTATGCCAAACATGCATATACGTTTATATAAACAAAACCCCAACTTTTGTAAAATTACACAAAGGCTCAAACTTTTTCAAAATTACCCAACAACCCCCAACTCATCAAATACTAAAATTCAAAGACAAAACTCATGAGAAGGAGTAGGATATCCCTACCTCGAAGTTAGAGCTCAAACGGGGAAGTTGAAGAAAAACCAAAATGCTCCAAACTCAAAGACCCACGGATCAAAATGGAGCCCTCGACGATCCACACACTTTTTACAAAGGCCGGAGGATAGTGAGACACTCTAACTAGATCAAACCCTAGAGAGACGGGAGTTTCTAGAGAGAGGAGCTCTCAAAATATCTTTTTAGAAAGTAAGAGAGAGAGAGAGAATGTAAAAAGTGATTTTAAAATGCCCAACTGCCAACTGATATACGACATTTCCGCTCGAGCGGAGAACACAACGCTCGAGCGTCAAGAACAAAAAACTAGGTACGCTCGAGCGCAAGAAGGACCGCTCGAGCTCCAAGACACAAGAATAAAGTACATCCGCTCGAGCGCGAAAACCAGTCCGCTCGAGCGTAGATTTTTCCCTCCCAGAGCTTACATCAAAAAGTACTACCCGCTTGAGCACCAGAGTACCCGCTCGAGCGCTACTGCTCGAGCGTAAAGAAACCCGCTTAAGCGTAAAAATCACACCTGCAGAAGTTTTGTAGGGACACGAAATACTGGGAGTGTGCAATACCCGCTCGAGCGCAACAAGGCCCGCTCGAGCGGAACAACCAAAAACCTGGCAACAAGATTTCAGACCAAGGTTCAACCCACCTGTTCGAAACATGTCCAACACATCCTAAAACTCAAACAAATGGAATTAAAGGACGACAACAAGATAGATATAACTACCAACTCCACGGAACCGAGTCCGGAATACAACAGAACAGTAAAGGGACAACTGGGATCGCTATACACACACACATGATTTTGCTCCCTATAAAAGGAGTGGGGACTTTTGGATAAGGGGATAAGGGGCTGAAGGTTAGGGATGGAGGGTGGGAAAGAGCTAGAGAGGGTCCAGGGAGGGTGATGGGTGGTGAGGAGAGGCTGGGAAAGGGGGAGGGGTGAAGGGGGGTTGGGAGTGGCAATTGATGGTGGTGATAGGCAATTGATGTAAAATTAAGGTCCGGGTTTAAAAGGTTACCCATAAAAGTAGGATTGAAATTTCATAATACCTAAACTTGTAATAAAAAAAAAACATTTAAAAAAAAATTATGAAGCGATGGATCCAAATTAGGTAGTTAGGTCCAGTTAATAGCACTATTTTAATATAAGACATAGATGAGTGAACACGATTTTTTTTTATCAGCAAAAAACTTTATTGATAGCATCAAACATATAACATATGGATAACAACAATAAAGCGAAGGCAAAGAGCAGAAAGCATCACAGATCTCCCCTTCATCCCAACTAGGTTGGCACCAAGGGAAACAGCCAAACATATACTAACTGAAGCGAAAGGGTTGGTGAGTTTATATAAACATAGGTAAATTAAACTGGTGTTCTTAATTTGAATAAAATTTCACTTTAGTTCTTATAGTTTTAATTTGTACAATTTAAATTTGATATTTTTAACTTTATTGCAGTGTGATTCTTTTGTTACTTATGGTTAGAATTGTGAACAAAAACAAATCATGTGCAAAATTAGAATAACCAAAGTAAAATTAAAAAAAATTATGATATTGACTTAATGGATGAGATACTATCTCATCAAATGTAATATTTGGATTTAAATCTTACAGTTACCAGTGCAATTTCTCTTCATTTTTCTTTTCTTTCCAATTGTTATTAAAACAAAAAAGAGCTAATCCACTGAGGAGAATATGTGTTGAGGTTTATCCAATAAAAAATGCATGGGTGCAGTTGAAGAATTGAAATAGGTAAATCTAACATAGAAGACTTCTCTGCGTGGTATTCGTGGAAAACACTCGTCAAATTCAATAACTTTTATTTATATATTGGGACGAATTCAATAACTTTTATTAATATATTGGTGCAGACATTATGCATCACGTGATTAGCGCTAAAAAAATAAAAATAAAAATATTGTAAGGTGTCTTATATTTATTATACCTTCAGTAGGGGGGCGGGACAGGCCCCTGCGATGCATCGAAGGTGTGTTACAGTCCCAACAGGTCTGGATTGTGCCGAAATTGATATTTGTGTGCCTATAGTGTTAGTTTCGGCCTATTAGACTTTACCCTATATATTGTATCAGTTTATACGTTTTGAGGTTAATAGAGAAAACAAAGAGCTGTGGAGTGTTTTCGTAATCCTTATTGTGTGTAGTCGATTTGATCGTTTTTCCACCATAGATGTAGGCATCTCGCCGAACCATGTATATCTTGTGTTTGTGTGTATACTTGTTCTTCTTATTAATGTTTATTGTGTGATTGAAATAAGGTTCTTGGATAATAAAAATAAAAAAATAATAAAAACAACTAATCCAAAGCTTATATTATAATTTTTTTTTATCAGCTATATTACTAAAGTTATACAGCTCTTAGAGTATAATATGTGTGTAATTTAATATTCATTTGTCGCATGAAGCATTACGATGATAACGATACAAAATTTTAAAATAAACCAGCAAATAGGTGTACATACATTGATCCCCAAAAAGAAAAGTGTACGTACAATCAAAAATATAGAGACCATGTTTAATGACCATATTTATGCAAACGTTCTATTAAAAAGTTGCAATTGCTCTCTCAGTCACACCTTTAGGGAGGGAAACATGGGAGTGGCCCAAGAAAAACATTTGGTAACTGTAGGAGAGGGTTCAATTTATCGCATGAAGCATTATGATGATAACGATACAAAATTTTAAAACAAACCAGCAAATAGGTGTACATACATTGATCCCCAAAAAGAAAAGTGTACGTACAATCAAAAATATAGAGACCATGTTTAATGACCATATTTATGCAAACGTTCTATTAAAAAGATGCAATTGCTCTCTCAGTCACACCTTTAGGGAGGGAAACATGGGAGTGGCCCAAGAAAAACATTCGGTAATATTGGAGGATCCACCAGAACTCTAGTCATTGATGATCAATTATAAGTTCGTCAATTATAATGTCTTTTTTACCTTGACTGTTTGTCTATTCTTGTTATTTGTTTCCATTTTTTGTTCAAAAGAAAAAGGCAAGACAACGAAAACTGTGAGCTTAATTCAAAATTCCTATGGCATTTTATTAGTATTAGATTAATGAATTTATTTGTTTCTTAAACTTTTTGACAGAAAGCATATATTCTGTAAGAATTTTGCATTATAAATTACCTTGATATCTATATATGATGCTTGGTCATTTCTCGTTTGTTTGTTTCTTGTAATTTTTGTTTTCTCTATTGAAGGATTTCTGCTACCATATATCTTTTTTAAGCCATTAGTTTCTCATTTGTTATAGGATAGTGTGAGTGCCTTCCAACCATTGTACAAATGAATGTGATTTTTTTTTTCTTTTTTTGGAGTTTTCCCTGATTATGGTTGAGGAATTTTATTTTCTATTATTATTTTTAAGGAAAACTTGTCAGCTATAGAAAACATGAAATGAACAAAGAGAGTTAACAACTTCATTTTTCAAATAGATGAAACATTCTTTCTAATATAAAAAAAAAAAAAAAAAAAAAAAAAAAAATTCAGCTGTTCTCTGGAATAGTTTTAGTACATGATGGAATATGTGCGTACTTATATTTCATTGGCTACTTTATTTTAGTCTGTATTCTATATTAGCAGGATAGAAGAATTCGATGTACATATTACGGTTACAAAATTGATATTTTACAAGTTATGTAAAATAAATTCCAGAGTTTGAAAATTTGTATCTGGATCCAACATTTCTGTGAAGGGAGATATACTGGAGAAAGGTGGTTTCTTGCAAATATTTTGTGTCGTTAGTCTGTGCAAAGGAATTAAAAGTGAGTGGGACACATTTTCTAAGCATATTCAATTTGTGGTAGGGAGTAGGGAACGCGTTAGCCTCTTTAACGAATTCAAATTTAATAATAACAATAATGAAGACAGAGTGTCCATAGGGAACGCGTTAGCCTCTTTGACGAATTCAAATTTAAGATTTTCATGTAATTCCACTTGTTGAGATAAATAAAAATAAAAAAAGAAAAAGAAAAATAATTATATAAAAATTGAAGTTCCTGACTTTCTAGCCTTTTTAACAAATTCAAATTTAAGATTTTCATGTAATTCCACTTGTTAAGATAAATTAAAAAAATAAATAAAAATAATTATATAATTAAATAGTAGATGAGCATGTAAATTAACATTGAAACTGAATAATAAAGTTCATATTATTCATAAGAAATAGTAGATGAGCATGTAAATTAATTAACATTGAAACTGAATAACAAAGTTCATATTATTCATAAGAAAGACATTTGTTATCAGCACACAACATACAAGAGTTTTCGGGACAAAATTTTTTGATCCCTAAAAGTGTAAATTTTGTTGCAAAAAATATTTGAAATTCAATTTTTATCATTACGAGAATAGTTGCTAAAAGGTAATCGTGAAAAGTAAAAATAAAAAATAAAAATAAAGAATGCTTTTAGAGATAAAGTTTTTAAAAGGTCACTAATAAATGTACTTTTAGAAACAAAATAATTTGGTCTAAAAAAAAATTACTTTTTGAGACAATTTTTTTTGTCCTAAAAGGATATACTAATTCATCATTAAATATTCAATTTCGTCTCTAAAATTATAATAATAACACTTTTTGCAACAAAAATATATCATTATTAAAAATTGAGTCCATTCCTAAATTTTTTATCACTAAAATCTTAATTTGTTATAGTGGGTGATTACCTGAAATCTTCTTTTCAATGCTCATCTGGTTTAGTGGACTAGTAGTAACTGTATTAATCAAGCAAAAACAACATTTTACCTTAATAATAAAAATAGAAAAATTTTCATTTTGCTATCAAATTATTACTCAAAAATCAAGGCCTATATCTTCTTAATTACGAATGACCAACACTTGTATAGGTCTACACATTGCTTTTGTACTTCCTCTGCAAACCCAATCAAAACCTCCAAATTTTGGCCCCAAAAGACCTCTTCTCAATCGTTAAACTTATTAATTGTTCTTCTACTATTACATCTATTTCTTCCTCAATTTCTTGTATTTTTTTGATCCATTTGGGTATCTTCAATATACTCAATAACATTCTTTGAAAAATTAAAAAGTTAAAAAAAAAAAAATTTAATTCATGTAATAGAATGATTGTAAAAAGGGAAGAAGAAAAGAAACATAAACAAAATAAAAAAAAAATAAAAAAATAAACAAATAAACAAAAATTTCAATCATTGAGAATAAAAAAATTAAAAACTCTTAAATCACTTATCATTAAAGAGAAACAAAAGGTAGTCTATTCCTTTGCCATAATTGAATCAAACACTCTTGTACTTCTTTAAAAGAGAAAAACATTGTAGAAATAGAGAAACAAAGCAAAAAAAATTTTTAAAAAAATGATAAAAGTAAATTATTGGAGAAGAGAAAAAGTTATTGTAGCGTCTTTATTTGGAGAATGTGGTAGACTGGGAAGTTATTGTAGAGTAGGTTTTCTTTTTTTAAATTATGTAAATGCCACGTGGCAAAAGTTTCGAGAAACCAAGATAGGGGTCCACTTAATATAATAATAATAATAATAATAATTAGCAGACGGCACCCGTGATGTGTGTGCAATTCAGATAACTAATAATAAAAATAAATAATAAAGAATTTAGTATCATAATTTGTATGTTGCATAAGTAATAAGTATATTCTTAATGAAACTCAAGATTTTTGATTCAAAACTTGCTTACGCTGTGTATAATATTTTTTTTTTTTATTTTAGCATATATAAAGTTGTCATGTGGCATAAGAACAACAAGGGTTCACTAAACCAAGCTAGGCCTTCACTTAATAATAGTATGGATAATAGTGTAGATAGATAATACTAGTGTATGCACGGTAGAAATAATGTTGGAATTAAAATATAATTGACTATACAATTATTGAGTTAAAATGTAATTTATTCAATTTGTTGCAAAATAATTGAGGTCAAAATATAAATACATGGTTTGGATTTTCAAATGAATTTTGTAATTAGATTTTTTAAAAGAGTTTGTAAAATTCAAAATTTGGTTAAGTCGTATATTTGAGCAAATTTCATTTTTACTCCTATACTTTTACATGATTTTCAAGTATACCCCCAGACTTTGAATAATTCAATTTTACTCCTAAAGTTTTTGAAATCGTATCAATTTTGCCCATACCGTCACATTTGAAACGGAAAAAGTTATAAAAAAAAATACATTTTGACCCCAAATTTCAAATAAATATTAGGGGTGAAAACGGTTCGGTTTGGCCTATTTTTTTGTGATTTTCCACCCAACCGATCATATCGGTTTTCTATTACTACAAACCAAAACTGACTGACCATGTATATATACCAAACCAAACCATTAAGCACTTTACCGGTTCGATACAGTTCGGTGACGTTGATTTATGCTACAAGGAATCATTAGGTTTTTAGAGATCCTAAAGAAACAACCACAAATCCCCAATTTCAACATCAATTAAACCCAAGTTTACCAACAAAAAAATAAAAAAAAAAACCAAAAAACAAAAAAAATAAAATAAAAAATAAAAAAAGAAAACAAAAACAAATTGAACCCTAAAAATTATAAAAACATACCTTAAATTTGTCAATTTTTTTTTTGTTCACAAATCTATCACGAAGAAGCACTGATGTAAACAGAGAGGGTTTGAGGAAGATATCAACCATGGAGAAGCAAACAACGGTTAGATGCGATGTAGACGTCAACCATGGAGATCGTTGTGTTCATCGTAAAGTGGTGAGAGAGTGGGCTGATAGCATTGTAGAAGTGTGAGAGCAGGCTGCTTCCAGCAGAGGTGGATGAGAGGAAGAGAAAGAGAAAAGAGAGTAACAGTTTGTTGGCATAGAAGAGGCACTGATGAAAAAAGAAAATATATACATGTGTGTGAATGGCTCAGATTAACTAGGTATTTCCATGGATGGCTGAGATCAAATACTTATGTCTTTTAATTTGGTGCGGTTCGGTGCACGTGGTTTTCAAATCTTATGGACCGAAAATCAAACCAAAATTCGGTTTTTTACTCTTAACAGAACCGAATAGACTGAGGTAATGAATAAAATCGACCAAAAGCTATCGGTTCAGTCCAGTTTGGTCGGTGCAAACGGTTTTAAGATTTTTTTCCACCCCTAATAAATATGCAAACTCACCTTTTCTTATTCTCTCTCATCATTCCTTGAATTACCCAAATCCTTCTGCCACCCTCCTCCTCTCTCCTTCGTCGTCATCTTCCCTACCACCACCACCATCACTACCGTTACCAAGAAGCCCTTTAAAATTGAGAATTGGGTTGGATTTTCATGTAACATTCAACTCATTTTCCATGAAAACTCTCAAAATCATGCCTTCGACTCATAAGCTATGGTTATGGAAAATTGATAATTGGGTTGCATTTGGACCTAAACCACTACAACAAAAAAGGGTTTTTATGGCACCAAATGCACGCCGTAGATATGATTTTACGACGCGCAAGGTAAAGTCATATTATGATCAGTCATGGAAACTCATGACTGGTCATAAAAACTTTTAATAGCACGTCTTATACATCCATGACACTCAATGCTAGTCATTCAATATTTAACACAACGGCCTATTTTGCTCGTCGTAGAATATTTATAATTTTTTAAATTCAGCAAGTTGAATATTTATAATTTTTTAAATTCAGCAAGTTCTATTTCACATGTTCTGTATAATCTAAAAAAATATTACAAACAAATTTCACAAACACACACACACAAACACACAAATATATATATATATATATATATATATATACATATAAGTATCAATCAACCACCAAAATATTATTTCAAACATCAAAAAAACTATTCAAAAGCTTTGAACATCCAAAAACTGTATGTACATTCCAAATCATCTAAAACTATGTTTCTAAACATCAAAATTTGTCCTCAACTTCAAAATCATCCAAAAAGTTCTAAATTAGTGATATTTAAGATACTGAATTTTCAATTTTCACATCATTTTCTTGAAGGTGAGAAGAGTGCAGAAATATGTCGAGACTCTTGATATGTTGAAGATCAAAAACTCAATGCCAAAGAGCAATACAAGTCAAATCCCACAGTAGCAATCCCATTTTAACAGCAACAGGCGAGGTGTTCAGTTGAGCATTTGTGAGGCCGAGATGCTGTGGTTGTTTTCCTATACAAATGCATCAATATCAATTTGTACATGATTTTGAGGTTGGGTAATTTGCTATGAGCCACTGTTAGCAACCGATGTGGATGAGCCAAAGCTGTTCTTTGTGGCAGCAGCATCCTCCAAGTTGTAAAAAAATCATTATTAGCATTCATGACCTATACAATAGACATGTCGTGGATGGGAAATTATTTACAACATGCAAAAAAAAGCAAGTCGTAAAAGTGAGAAACCACAGCTTGCATTTACTGTATGTTGTTGATGTGAAGCTGTAAAAACTCAGTTTTGTTGTAGTGTAAAATCTGACTGATACTCAGCTTTATAGCTAATAGGGCTGCAATGGTCACTCAAGCACAGGAACTGGCACTCGAGCGACAAGACGAATATGCGTGCATTACATTAAGTGTCTTCGCTAGAGCTACCGAAAGGTCCGTTCGAGTGCACAATAACGCTTCTCAGTATTTTTGTAGACAGTGAAAATTACTGGGACCAAGGTTTCTTTGCTCGAGCCAGACTTCCTTCACTCGAGCGAGGAAGCCAAATTTCCAGATAACGTTACAACACGATATAATGTTTGTTCGTGGAATTGGCAACACAAAGGGACCTAACATAACCAATCATGTAACACCCTGAAATTTTCCTACAAGAATATGCCCAAAAAAATACAACAATATACCCAAAAAGTCCACATTCTCATTGAACTAAGAGATAAGAGGTTACAATTCACCGTATACATTCCCATAATGTTCAGAATTTGTATTCCAGTTCAATGAACTAGGTGACCTTACAAAATATAAGCCTCTAGGCGTACAATTACAAGAAAATAATTAATAGTCTTGTTACAAAAATTTCAATTCAAAATAACAAAATACACATGGATCAACTTTTCCAAAAAAGGAGCTATTGCTTGACCAACCCTTCAGGGAGGTGGAACTCTATCATTTCCTGAAAAAGATAAGATAGGGTTGAGCTATATGCCCAGTAGGAACACATTTAACCAAGTATTTAATCCTTTGAATAAGATTATAGTATCTTTGCGACCAAACATTACATGGAAATTTATCTTTACATATAATCCTTAACAAACATACAAATCCATAACAACCAAATAATAACAGTGACTATTCGTGTCACCAAGCACAACAATCAAACATTCACAACCATAGAACGCAACAATCATCCAAACCACAAATTCTTTTACTATATCAACATCCAATTTAAAACACCCTTTACTTTTGTTTTTAAAACCACCCCCACATTTGCCGGCTATTATACAGTAGGGAGTGGGCACCCCAAAGAAAACCATCCATTTTTCCACTCTTGCCGGCTATCATACAGCAGGACTGTGTGGACACCCAAAAATATTTTTCCTACATTCATCCAGCGATAAGCCTAGACAGGGCATTTGGGCACCTTTTTAAACTCCCCGCGCGGGTACCAACACAACACCACATTTGGACAATCGACTCTTACTCGGACTCATGCACAATTAATAATTCATTCATATTTTATTCCATCAACAATCATCCAACATTACCCAAGGGTTGAATACAACACAAGATTTAAGGAAAACAAATAACATCCAAACCACAAATTCTTTTACTATATCAACATCCACATCGTTTATCTATTATTTTTCACAATATTTCATGAATCAAGGAAATTCCCCATTTAATGTGGTGTTTTTAACTCAAATGGAGAATCTAGGGTTTTACCACATTTTGGGGGGTTTTTCTCCTCTATTATAGATATGACTTGTAATAACATTTATATACATGTTTTGAAAAGAGTGAGTAAAGGAATCTCAAGCAAGAGTCAAGTAAAATGGTTTATTTATGTAAAACATGAGATTGATCCAACAATACTCTCCAATTAACTCACAAATCATAATCATACCATGAAAGTCCTTCAAAACAAAGAAATACTAAGGTAAAAGTGTCCCTACCTCAAGTCATGAGAAAGAAAACTCGACAAACTCAAGGTTGACGAAGCCACAAACTTCTCAGACCAATAGAAAGCCCTTGACAAGATCTTCAAGTTATCTCAAAGGATCAAGGTGAGAAGACACCTCTAAGAGTGTAGATCTAAGGATTGAAGTGGAAAAAGTGAGTTTTTTAGAGAAAGAGAGAGAGAGACTCTCGGTTTTGAGAGGAAAAAGAGGAGAAAATTATGAGAGAGGTGTGGTTTAGGTCTATTTATAATAATAGAAACTAGCCCTAAGGTCAATGAAAAAAGATAAGTCCAAAAACCCCCAAAAGTAGGGCCCATTCAAACCCCAAAATTCTGAAAAAAACATACAGGGGTCGACCCTTCGGGCAAGGGGGTCGACCCTTTAGGTAGAAAAGACAATCTAGCAACAAGCAAGGGGGTCGACCCTTTGGCAGGAGGGGGTCGACCCTATTTTCCAGCAACTAACACAGAAATTCTGCAACATAAGAGGGTCGACCCTCCCCAGACTGGTGTCTACCCTATTTTCCAGCAACACTTCCAAAAACGTTACAACATGCAAGGGTCAACCCTTACGAAAGCTAGTGTCGACCCCAAGGCAAAATTTCTAAGTTTCCAAGGAACTTTTGACAAGAACAAACGTGAACGAACAAACCCAACGAGTTTAAATCGGATTGTACTCCTTCGAAACCAATATACAACTCCAAAGACTCCCAAAACAAAAATAAAGATATTAAACACACCTTCCAATAGATTAAAACACCCAAGTGTTACAACTTCCCCACCTTAGGAATTTTTGCCCTCGAAATAATATCCATCCCCACCATGATGACAAGGTTTGGCAACAATATCATATTTATTCAATCCACAACAAACTCATAACCAAGCAAAACATATATATCAATTTGACTCCATGACAAGGAAATAATAGAAGGTTTTGGCTCATGCCCAATTCATCAAGCAAAAAAAACAACAACAAACAAATACATCACAATTTAGAAAATAAGTCGGGGTATTTCTCACGAATCTCCGCTTCATGTTCCCATGCAGCTTCCTCCACACTGTGATGGCGCCATAACACTTTAACTAAGGGATTTATTTTACCCCTCAAAACTTGATCTCTTGTATCTAAGATTTGGAGTGGTTTTTCTTCATAAGACACATCTTCGTCTATCTCAATCTCCGTCCAATTTAATATATGAGAGGGATCGGGTTCATACTTGCGAAGCATAGATACGTGAAATACATTGTGGACCCCGGAGAGTTGTGGTGGCAATGCAAGGCGATATGCAACTTCTCCAATCCGCTCAATGATATCAAAGGGGCCGATGAATCTAGGTGATTGCTTTTCGCTCTGGCCAAATCTCATCAACCCTTTTCTACAAGATATCTTCACAAAGACATGGTCACTAACTTCAAAGGATAAGGGTCGTCTTCTTCTATCTACGTAGCTCTTTTGTCGGCTTTGAGCGGTAACTAACCTTTTTCGAATGAGGGCTATTTTCTCGGTAGTTTTACGAACTAGATCTGAGCCTAGCAAGGGTGAATCTCCCACTTCAGTCCAACATACCGGTGATCTACACGAATGCCCATACAATGCCTCGAAAGGTGCCATCTCGATGCTTTCTTGGTAGCTATTGTTATAAGCAAATTCAACTAAGGGTAGATGTTTCTCCCAAGACCCTTTAAAATCTAGTACACATGCCCTCAACATGTCTTCCATAATTTGAATAGTACGTTCGGATTGCTCGTCGGTATGGGGTGGTAAGCAGTACTAAAATTCAGTTGAGTACCTAAGGCACTTTGAAGGCTCTACCATAGCCTAGCTGTAAAGCGAGGGTCTCTATCAGACACTATACTCACTGGTACCCCATGGATGCGAACAATCTCACGGATTTAAAGTTCAACTAGAAACTCTATGGAATCTCCCATGCTCATGGCGAGGAAGTGAGCGGACTTAATAAATCTATCCACAATCACCCATATTGCATCATTACTTCTTTTTGTTCTAGGAAGACCAGAAACAAAGTCCATGTTGATGTGTTCCCACTTCCATTCAGCAATCGGAAAGAGGTTGTTGCAATCCAACTACTCTGTGGTGTTCAACCTTAACTTGTTGACATGTCAAACACTCAGACACAAATGAGGCTACATCATTTTTCATACCCTTCCACCAAAATTGACAGCTTAGGTTATGGTACATTTTAGTGCCTCTGGGATGCACAGCTAGGCGGGAATGATGGAAGTCCCTCAAAACTTCATTTCTCATAGATTCAGCACAAACAATCGGTCGAGGTAACGAACACTAGAATCTGCATGAATATTTAAACCCCTTTCTTCCTTCCCTTGAAGAATTCTCCTTTTAATTGCATCCACTTCTGGATCACCTAGTTGTGCTTCAACTACTCATGCAACAAGGGTAGGTTGGGCGATGGTAGTGAAGAGGGTAGCCTTTTCTGGAGATTCACTAAGCTGTAAAGCAAATTCATTGGCATCCTCCATCATCTTCCATTCCCTTATCGCTAGACTAGCCATTGTACTTACCGATTTTCTACTCAAAGCATCCGCTACTACATTGGCTTTACCGGGGTGGTAGTGTATTTCAAAATCATAGTCCTCTAGAAACTCCATCCATCTCCGTTGGCAAAGATTCAAGTCTTTCTGGGAGAATAGGTATTTGAGGCTTTTATACTACATTGGCTTTACCCGGGTGGTAGTGTATTTCAAAATCATAGTCCTCTAGAAACTCCATCCATCTCCGTTGGTGAAGATTCAAGTCTTTCTGGGAGAATAGGTATTTGAGGCTTTTATGGTCGGAGAAGACTTCAAACTTTCACCATACAGATAGTGTCTCCATAACTTCAAGGCAAAAACAACAGCGGCTAGTTCTAAGTCGTGTCGGGTAGTTCCTTTCATGCGTCTTCAGTTGACGCGAGCCATATGCTACCACTTTACCCTCCTGCAGTAGAACACATCCTAACCCCTCTCTTGAAGCATCACAATATACCGTATAACTTAAGCCTCGTTCCGGAATGATGAGAATTGGAGCGGTGGTCAATCTAAGCTTTAGTTCTCAGAAAGCATTCTCGTAAGTTTCGCTCCAAACAAACCTTACTTCCTTACGGGTCAATCTAGTTAATGGTGATGCTATGGAAGAGAAATTCTTTACAAATCGACGATAGTAACCGGCTAAGCCCAGAAAGCTACGAACTTCTGAGGCGTTCGCTCCCAATTCTGCACAGGTTCTATTTTTGAAGAATCCACCAGAACTCCGTCTTCCGAAACTAAGTGACCCAAGAACTTCATTTCGGAAAGCCAGAATTCACACTTCTCATATTTTGCGTACAAATGATGCTCCCTAAGAAGTTGCAAGATAGTACGAAGATGTCCTTCATGCTCCTCTTCGGAAGGTGAATAAATAAGAATATCATCTACAAAGACGACCACAAATTTATCAAGAAACTCCCGAAAGACCCTATTCATTAAATCCATGAATGTGGCTGGAGCGTTAGTCAACCCAAAGGGCATAGCCAAGAACTCGTAATGACCATATCGGGTACGAAAAGCAGTTTTGGGAATGTCCTCCTCTCTAACTCGAATTTGGTGACAACCCGACCTTAAATCTATCTTGGAGAAACAACGAGAGCCTTTAAGTTGATCGAAGAGATCATCTATCCTGGGCAAGGGGTATTTATTCTTGACTGTGGCTTGATTCAATTTACGATAATCTATACACAATCTCAAGGATCCGTCCTTCTTCTTTGCAAACAATGTCGAGGCTCCCCAAGGTGAGGTGCTAGGGTGTATAAAGCTCTTATAAGTAACTCTTGCAACTGTTCCTTCAGAACCATCAATTCAGCTGGGGCAAATCTGTACGGCGATAAGGAGATAGGTGTCGTACACGGAAGCAAGTCTATGGTGAACTCTACTTCCCTATGAGGAGGTAATTCTGTAAGATCGTCAGGAAAGACATCGAGGTATTCACATACTAGCTTTGGAAATTCACCCCGGAAGTACACCACTTCCATCATCCAAAAAGGAGGTTAAAAGAGAATTAAACTGGCCCCGGCCACGTGGATAGTGTAAGGAGGGTAAGGATCTACCGTACTTGTCTCCCAGAAATGTGAAACGATCACTGCTTGCAGTGCACACCGTAACTCTCTCTCGATAACAATCTATGGTCGCCCGGTAAGTAAACAACCAATCCACACCGAGAATTACGTCAAAACCCGACATTTCCAACAGGGCAAAATTAAACGGAAGTTGTCGATCCGCCACCTCAATTACACAAGGCAAAATTTCTAAGTTTCCAAGGAACTTTTGACAAGAACAAACGTGAACGAACAAACCCAACGAGTTTAAATCGGATTGTACTCCTTCGAAACCAATATACAACTCCAAAGACTCCCAAAACAAAAATAAAGATATTAAACACACCTTCCAATAGATTAAAACACCCAAGTGTTACAACTTCCCCACCTTAGGAATTTTTGCCCTCGAAATAATATCCATCCCCACCATGATGACAAGGTTTGGCAACAATATCATATTTATTCAATCCACAACAAACTCATAACCAAGCAAAACATATATATCAATTTGACTCCAAGACAAGGAAATAATAGAAGGTTTTGGCTCATGCCCAATTCATCAAGCAAAAAAAACAACAACAAACAAATACATCATAATTTAGAAAATAAGTCGGGGTATTTCTCGCGAATCTCTGCTTCATGTTCCCATGTAGCTTCCTCCACACTGTGATGGCGCCATAACACTTTAACTAAGGGATTTATTTTACCCCTCAAAACGTGATCTCTTGTATCTGAGATTTGGAGTGGTTTTTCTTCATAAGACACATCTTCGTCTATCTCAATCTCCGTCCAATTTAATATATGAGAGGGATCGGGTTCATACTTGCAAAGCATAGATACGTGAAATACATTGTGGACCCCGAAGAGTTGTGGTGGCAATGCAAGGTGATATGCAACTTCTCCAATCCGCTCAATGATATCAAAGGGGCCGATGAATCTAGGTTATTGCTTTCCGCTCTGGCCAAATCTCATCAACCCTTTTCTACAAGATATCTTCACAAAGACATGGTCACTAACTTCAAAAGATAAGGGTCGTCTTCTTCTATCTACGTAGCTCTTTTGTCGGCTTTGAGCGGTAACCAACCTTTTTCGATTGAGGGCTATTTTCTCGGTAGTTTCACGAACTAGATCTGAGCCTAGCAAGGGTGAGCCTACCGGTGATCTATATGAATGCCCATACAATGCCTCGAAAGGTGCCATCTTGATGTTTTCTTGGTAGCTATTGTTATAAGCAAATTCAACTAAGGGTAGATGTTTCTCCGAAGACCCTTTAAAATCTAGTACACATGCCCTCAACATGTCTTCCATAATTTGAATAGTACGTTCGGATTGCTCATTGGTATGGGGTGGTAAGCAGTACTAAAATTCAGTTAAGTACCTTAGGCACTTTGAAGGCTCTACCATAGCCTGGTTGTAAAACGAAGGTCTCTATTAGACACTATACTCACTGGTACCCCATGGATGCGAACAATCTCACGGATGTAAAGTTCAGCTAGAAACTCTATGGAATCTCCCATGCTCATGGCGAGGAAGTGAGCATACTTAGTAAGTCTATCCATAATCACCCATATTGCATCATTACTTCTTTTTGTTCTAGGAAGACCAAAAACAAAGTCCATGTTGATGTGTTCCCACTTCCATTCAGCAATCGAAAGAGGTTGTAGCAATCCCGCTGGTCTTTGGTGTTCAACCTTAACTTGTTGACATGTCAAACACTTAGACACAAATGAGGCTACATCCTTTTTCATACCCCTCCACCAAAATTGACAGCTTAGGTTATGGTACATTTTAGTGCCTCTAGGATGCACAGCTAGGCGGGAATGATGGAAGTCCCTCAAAACGTCATTTCTCATAGATTTAGGTACAAACAATCGGTCGAGGTAACGAACACTAGAATCTGCATGAATATTTAAACCCCTCTCTTCCTTCCCTTGAAGAATTCTCCCTTTAATTGCATCCACTTCTGGATCACCTAGTTGTGCTTCAACTACTCATGCAACAAGGGTAGGTTGGGCGATGGTAGTGAAGAGGGTAGCCTTTTCTGGAGATTCACTAAGCTGTAAAGCAAATTCATTGGCATCCTCCATCATCTTCCATTCCCTTATCGCTAGACTAGCCATCGTACTTACTGATTTTCTACTCAAAGCATCCGCTACTACATTGGCTTTACCGGGGTGGTAGTGTATTTCAAAATCATAGTCCTCTAGAAACTCCATCCATCTCCGTTGGCGACGATTCAAGTCTTTTTGGGAGAATAGGTATTTGAGGCTTTTATGGTCGGAGAAGACTTCTAACTTTTCACCATACAGATAGTGTCTCCATAACTTCAAGGCAAAAACAACAGCGGCTAGTTCTAAGTCGTGTCGGGTAGTTCCTTTCATGCGTCTTCAGTTGACGCGAGCCATATGCTACCACTTTACCCTCCTGCATTAGAACACATCCTAACCCCTCTCTTGAAGCATCACAATATACCGTATAACTTAAGCCTCGTTTCGGAATGATGAGAATTGGAGCGGTGGTCAATCTAAGCTTTAGTTCTTAGAAAGCATTCTCGTAAGTTTCACTCCAAACAAACCTTACTTCCTTACGGGCCAATCTAGTTAATGGTGATGCTATGGAAGAGAAATTCTTTACAAATCGACGGTAGTAACCGGCTAAGCCTAGAAAGCTACGAACTTCTGAGGCGTTTGCTCCCAATTCTGCACAAGTTTTATTTTTGAAGAATCCACCAGAATTCCGTCTTCCGAAACTAAGTGACCCAAGAACTTCACTTCAGAAAGCCAGAATTCGCACTTCTCATATTTTGTGTACAAATGGTGCTCCCTAAGAAGTTGCAAGATAGTACGAAGATGTCCTTCATGGTCCTCTTCGGAAGGTGAATAAATAAGAATGTCATCTACAAAGACGACCACAAATTTATCAAGAAACTCCCGAAAGACCCTATTCATTAAATCCATGAATGTGGCTGGAGTGTTAGTCAACACAAAGGGCATAGCCAAGAACTCGTAATGACCATATCGGGTATGAAAAGCAGTTTTGGGAATGTCCTCCTCTCTAACTCGAATTTGGTGATAACCCGACCTTAAATCTATCTTGGAGAAACAACGAGAGCCTTTAAGTTGATCAAAGAGATCATCTATCCTGGGCAAGGGGTATTTATTCTTGACTGTGGCTTGATTCAATTTACGATAATCTATACACAATCTCAAGGATCCGTCCTTCTTCTTTGCAAACAATGCCGAGGCTCCCCAAGGTGAGGTGCTAGGGCGTATAAAGCCCTTACTAAGTAACTCTTGCAACTGTTCCTTCAGAACCACCAATTCAGCTGGGGCAAATCTGCATGGCGATAAGGAGATAGGTGTCGTACTCGGAAGCAAGTCTATGGTGAACTCTACTTCCCTGTGAGGAGGTAATTCTGTAAGATCGTCAGGAAAGACATCAAGGTATTCACATACTAGCTTTGGAAATTCGCCCTGGAATTACACCACTTCCATCATCCAAAAAGGAGGTTAAAAGAGAATTAAATTGGCCCCGGCCACGTGGATAGTGTGAGGAGGGTAAGGATCTACCGTATTTGTCTCCCAGAAATGTGAAACGATCACCGCTTGCAGTGCACACCGCAACTCTCTCTCGATAACAATCTATGGTCGCTCGGTAAGTAAACAACCAATCTATACAGAGGATAACGTCAAAATCCAGCATTTCTAGCAGGACAAAATTAAATGGAAGTTGTCGACCCACCACCTCAATTACACACCCCTAACGTCCCTGGGTCAGTATAACCTTACCCCCAACTAGTGACTCTACTGTAAGTGAAGATTGCAGTTGCCTACTCTCTAACCCCAACAATGATACAAAAGATGTGGCAATAAATGAATGTGATGCTCCAGTGTTAATCAGCACATTAGCCCAAGTATTGAAAATGAGGAATGTACCTCTCATAATTGATGGCCCCGACGTTTGTTTAGAAGCGATGACAGCATACACTCTTCCCTGTGACCTCTGCTCCCCTACATCACCTCTTTGAACATAAGCTTGTTGTACGGATTGAACAGACGTGGCTCCCTGAACTGTCCTGGATGCTTGTCCTAATTGAGTCGCCTGATAAGATTGCCTATATCCCTGACCCATCTGTAAACCTCCTAACTGTCTAGACCCTGCTACACTTGAAGTCCCTACTTTCTGCGGGCAGAACTTCTTTAAATGTCCTGGATGACCACATTGGTAACAAGATTGGGGCTGGCTCCTATTCTGAGATTGACCCTGTGGACGCATAGGTTGGGACCGTGCTCCACTTTTCTATCCGCACTCTGCAGCGTTGTGACCCATTTGGCCACATCTATAATAGGCACCAGTAACTCAGGTCATGCTTCCCGAACTTCCACTCATCACAGAACTAGAGGATTTGGCTTGTGGTGGAGGCAATTGAAAAGATGATGATGAACCCCTCGACCTCTTTGAAGAACCCGTGTCACCCCTAGCATCAGAATGTCCTACTCTCTTTAATCTCTGCCCTGCCTCTTCGGCCTCTACAGTAATCTCCACATGAGCTGCTGCTTCAACTAAACGGTCATAATCACGTATCATATTGCCAACCACCTTCATCAGGATCTTCGGTCTCAACCTTTTCTCAAATTCAAGGCATCTTCATTCTTTTGTTGTCACTAATTCAGGTGAAAAACATGAGAGGCTAGTAAATTTTGCTTCAAACTCCACCACTGGTGTATCTAATTGTAATAACTCCTCAAACTACTTCCTCAACTGCTCCCTAGCCGTGGGAGGGAGGAATTTATCTTGGAAAGCTTGCACAAATGCTTCCCAAGTATGTTCAACCCTATTCTTTATGGATTTCCACCATTGCCCAGCCTCCCCATTCAATTGGTAGGCCGCTAATGCCACTCGCAATTCATTTTCTCGAATGTCTAAGATCTCAAAGGACTTGACCAATTGCTCCAACCACTCATCAGCTTTCATCGGATTAGGCTTGCCGTTATACTTGACGGGATTGGATCGAAAGAACTCCTTTTTCAAAAAAGAAGCTCTTGTTTCTCTCTCAATTGTTCTAGCCACTTGCTCGACTCTCAATATCTCCATGGACTTCCGTAGAGCCCCTGCCATTTCCCTAGCCAAGGTCCTCATAGCTTCTTGGGTTGGTGGAATGGGTATATTATTTTGACCCACTCCTTCTTCTTGCGAAGGGATCTGGGGTTGGTCTGGAATATTCCTGCCTCCCCGACGGGGTCTACCGTGAACTCTAACACATCCCGACATCAATAAGAAATAGAGACAATATTAAATTCAAGGCCAACTTACCGCACTTAAGTGCTTCATATTTAATCCTTACACTTATACACCAAGTAAACGCGCAAACTTCCACATAGAGTAATCCAAACAATCACACATACAATCACATAAAAGCATGTGTGAGTTGTCATCCTAAGATATTAGCTAGTTCCATCGCAATCAAGGACCTCTAAGTGGAAAGAACAGTGACCAAGTGCCTTTCCAAAAGGATTTCGATGAATGTAACGGACAAAAGCCATATCATAGAATTCTAACCCCATACTCACATAGTCACATGAAAACACATAACAAACATGGCATCCTAAGCATTCCGTCCTAGCCTAGGGACCCTATTGTGACACACGTCGCTTCCCACGAGCCCGAGGTATTCTAACCTATGGTTCTGATACCATTTGTAACGCCCTGAAATTTTCCCACAAGAATATGCCTAAACAAATACAACAATATACCCAAAAAGTCCACCTTCTCATTGAACTAAGAGATAAGAGGTTACAATTCACCATATACATTCCCATAATGTTCAGAATTCGTATTCTAGTTCAGAATTAGTACTAAGAGGGGGTCGACCCTATTTTCCAGCAACTTACACAGAAATTCTGCAACATAAGAGGGTCGACCCTCGCCAGACTCGTATCTACCCTATTTTCTAGCAACACTTCCAGAAACATTACAACATGCAAGGGTCGACCCTTAGGAAGGCTAGTGTCGACCCAAAGGCTAAATTTTTAAGTTTCCAAGGAACTTTTGACAAGAACAAACGCAAACGAACAAACCCAACGAGTTTAAATCAGATTGTACTCCTTTAAAACCAATATACAACAACTCCAAAGACTTCCAAAACAAAAATAAAGATATTAAACACACCTTCCAATAGATTAAAACACCCAAGTGTTACAACTTCCCACCTTAGGAAATTTCTCCTTCGAAATAATATCCATCCCCACCATGATAACAAGGTTTGGCAACAATATCATATTTATTCAATCCTCAACAAATTCATAACCAAGCAAAACATATATATCAATTTGACTCCAAGACAAGGAAATAATATAAGGTTTTGGCTCATGCCCAATTCATCAAGTAAAAAAAAAAAACAACAACCAAATACATCACAATTTAGAAAATAAGTCGGGGTTTTTCTCGCGAATCTCCACTTCACGTTCCCATGTAGCTTCCTCCACACTGTGATGGTGCCATAACACTTTAACTAATGGAATTATTTTACCCCTCAAAACTTACTCTCTAGTATCTAAGATTTTGAGTGGTTTTTCTTCATAAGACACATCTTCGTCTATCTTAATCTCCATCTAATTTAACACATGAGAGGGATCGGGTTCATACTTGCAAAGCATAGATGCGTGAAACACATTGTGGACCCCAGAGAGTTGTGGTGGCAATACAAGGTGATATGCAACTTATCCAATTCGCTCAATGATATCAAAGGGGCCAATGAATCTAGGTAATAGCTTTCCACTCTGGCCAAATCTCATCAACCCTTTTCTATGAGATATCTTCATAAAGACATGGTCACCAACTTCAAAGGATAAGGGTTGTCTTCTTCTATCTACGTAGCTCTTTTATCGGCTTTGAGCGGTAACTAACCTTTTTCGAATGAGGGCTATTTTCTCAGTAGTTTCAAGAACTAGATCTGAGCCTAGCAAGGGTAAATCTCCCACTTCAGTCCAACATACCGGCGATCTACACGGATGCCCATACAATGCCTCGAAAGGTGTTATCTCGATGCTTGCTTGGTAGCTATTGTTATAAGCAAATTCAACTAAGGGTAGATGTTTCTCCCAAGACCCTTTAAAATCTAGTACACATGCCCTTAACATGTCTTTCAAAATCTGAATAGCACATTCGGATTGCCCGTTGGTCTGGGGGTGGTAAGTAATACTAAAATTCAGTTGAGTACCAAAGGCACTTTGAAGGCTCTGCCATAGCCTGGCTATAAAGCGAGGGTCTCTATCAGACACTATACTCACTGGTACCCCATGGATGCGAACAATCTCACGGATGTAAAGTGCAGCTAGAAACTCTATGGAATCTCCCATGTAAAGTTCAGCGAGGGTCTCTATCAGACACTATACTCACTGTTACAGTGCATGGGTATGTAACTTGCCACCTTCTAGTGAGGCTAGTTATTAGGCTCTAATACCAATAACACCTTGTTAATCCTTGGAATGCTCATCATTATGTAATTGTTTTTAAGTCAAGTTATGCAATGTCTTGCCAAGTTAAAGTTACGTTCAAATTATGATTTGGTGCTACGTTTAAAAGTTTGTCAATTTTCATTCATTTACCACTTTACTGTATTACTATTCACTAGGCAATGGGTCACTCTCTCTTATATATACGTAGGTCGTGAAGAGTTCAATTACGAAGAGAAGTTTGAATAAAAGTCGGTCTTGTATGCTTGTACTAGATTTTTAAAGCCTTGTCACTTTTGTAATATAACAATCCAAGAGGATGTAGGCTTTCATTTTACAATAAAGCTTCGGACCCCCAGTGGGGGTACTGGGGGTCGCGTGTGATTGGTCAAAAAAAAAATTATTATTATTATTATTATTTTTTTTAGCCAATGGGGAGCAGACACGTCAGTGGGGGTCGTCAGTGGGGGTCACCCCACTGGGGGTCGGAAGAATCACTCTTCATTTTATGTAGTTATGCATTGCTTTGAATGGATATCTTCAAATGGACTAAATACTTCAAAATAGAAAATTTGCTCCAATTATTATATGAGTCCATCTTGTTTTGTAAGTTAGGCCACTGGTAGCCTAGGACTATTGGCCGATCACTACACCATCTTGTTTGGGGTGGGTTGGAGTCGTCACAGAGTAGTTTCTAGCATGATTTGGACAAACTAGTTGATTTAACACTATGAAAAAAATCACCACCACCACTACTCGATAGCATGGACCACTAACACCTCACGATTGTTTTGCCAACCTGATTGCACCACACCACTATTGGACTACATATTTATACAATACTAACATTATCAAGATAGTTTGATATAATTATACTGATTTATCTTTTAATACCAATAAAACAAGTGTAACTCATTCGGGCAATGCCTAGACACATAAAATCAAACATGAAATTTACATTTCAATCTCAAATAGATGGCAACATTATTTTTCAAGTATATTACTAATAGCATGATTGATGGTCAGGGACAAAGTGTTATAACAATTTATTCTTTAAAATAAAGTGTAATTGTACCCAACTTGTGGACTGGCCTATATGGTTCTCAATTTTTTGAGAGGTTAGTGTAATTTACCCTAGATTATATGAGCATTAAGATTTTTAAAATTTTCCTGCCTTAAATTTAGCAAAATTATGAAAATTCCCTTACACTATCAACAAATACAAAAATAGCTCATATTACATCAAAATTTATAAAACTGCCATAAGGGGGAAAAAAAATCATCATTATTAAAATTACAAAAGTACCCTTAATTCTTTAACCAAAAAATTTCAAAATAACCAAAAAAAATTTCTTGAAAATGTTTCTTAATATAAATTATAATTAATATAATTATATTTTAAAAGCTCTTTTTTTTTTTTTGATCAGCAAAAAAAAAAAAAAACTTCAATGATGAAGAGAGCAAGATAGATGCGCAAACTTAACATCAATAAAGAAGGGAAGTGCAAATAGCATGATAACTAAGCTTACCAATCCCAACTAGGTTGGCACCGATAAGGTAGCACAATCCTTTGCTAGCACTTAACCCATGATTGGTAAGAAACCAAACAAAAGAACCAAAAATAAAGAAAGAAAGAAAGAGAAAAAAAAAAAAAAACAACAACAACAACAGAGAACCAACAACAATTAGAGCGAACACACAAGCAACCTTAACAGTCCCTAACCAGCAACATTACATCAACAGGCCAGTAGCAGACTTCCTTTCTAAGGCCTTGTATGAGCAGCATGCCACCATCATCCAGCTACATAGAGCAGACCAGCTTCCAGCAGCATTAGCATTACCACTCCCCTCCTAAAATCTGTACAAAGCAAACCAACTTCTTACAGTATACATCAGTTGACCTCAGAACTACAGCATACAACAGCAGCCAATCTCAAACACCTATTTGCAGCCTCCAATCATCCTCATACACCAACAGATCTCCAATGCCATACAACAGACCAGCAAAACTTCAGCATACAGAAGGCCAAAAATAGCATCAACCATTATGACAAGTATAACTTTTAGTTTGTATTTTCATTGGTTGACATGAATATAGCCTGACTCATGAGCAACCTGATCTTCTCTTAATATTTTAAAAATTATAAAATCCTCTTCAAATTTTAAAGTCAATTTAAAATAATCCTACTTTGTTAATTAAGAGGTATGTCATATATCATTTAAAAATTTGTCAAACTTTTCACTTCTTTAAGTGATATCTCATGTGACATGATGGTTCCATCATTTTTAAAATATGATGAGCCTCATATATACAGTGGATCATTTATCACATGAATACATATAAGAGGGAAAATAATTACAATGATTAATAGCAATTCTCATTATTTAACCATCAATTGACCAACTATTTTTACTAATATCATTATTATTTCTCATAATATATATACACCTATTTTTATTGTCAAGGTAATAAATTTATTTGATGAAAAAATGAAATATAAAAAAATATATAATTTTCTCCTTTGTTTTGTGGACCACATTTCGGATCCCCTCTCCTCTAAATCTCAAAAAATATATATTCAACCAGTACCTGAAAGTGGTTTCCCAAATAGGATGAGCCAAAGCCCAGTAGAAATAATCTAAAACAATATATGAGGTTTAACAAAGGTATAAGTACAATGTGCTCATGTAATGCTTGAAACAAAACATTCTCATTTATAAGCATAAGGTATCCAAAATTGTGTTTCAAAGGTATCCAAAATTGTGTTTCAATCCGTTTTCCTTCAGTTTATTTTGCAATCGATTTGTATCATCTCAATTCATGAGTCAATTTCATTATATTTCAACAAACCGACTGAGATTACAACTCAACAGTTCTCTAATCAACGCAACTAACACACAACCACTTCACTTTGCCATTTTACGAAAATTTCGTCTGCGGGAACCGGTACTAGTAGACACCCCATTTTTGACCGTCCTCAAGACTTGGATGTTCATGTAGGTACATCCAGTGACAAGTTTGATTGCTCGTCAAGCACTTGAATTCCACGGCAGAACGCCACAGGTTTGAACTTTCCAAACCTTGTATCAATTCTGTCTCATTTTTGGACCATTTGTTGGTCCTTTCAGCATGTTTTTCTTGGTGCACTGCCGGCCATGGACTTTGGCCTACTGGCCATTGATGTGCCCTGCCGACGGCCACCAGTGCATCAGTAGATATTTTGTAGATATTTTTGCCAACTGTTTGCACAGGTTGAGCCATCTGCTTGCACGTGGATAGTTGGATTTCTTTGAAGGGATTTTGTATCTTTTATATATAGAATCCATCCTCTTGCACGTGGGGGGTTATAAAATTTTGTGAGTAAAATTTCTTTCTCTCTCTCTAGAATTCTCTCTCTCTTCTTATTTTGTTCTTGAAAGTGGGAATTCTCTACACATTTGCACTAAGACCCTTGACCAAGCATCTTCATCTTGGAGCTGAGGTTCATGGAGGCCTTGTTTGAGCTCCTGTGCTTCAAAGGTATGAAGTTTACCTATTTTGAGCTTTATTTTAGTTGATTGCTTGGCCATCTTTTTACACTGCTTTGACCTGGTTTTTCAACCATAAAAAGTTCTATTTTTCAGTCCTAAAAATGATGGTTTGAGTCTTGTTGAGTTAGGGGTGGTCTCCTCTTTTTGCTCTTTGGCTTGTGAAGCCTTTTGTGCCATGTTTCAAAGCTTTTAAGTCAACCTTTTTTGGCCTTTTAACCACTGAAATCTATGGAATTTTCAATGGTAAAAACTTGGTTTTGAGGTCCAAAATAGGAGGGGTGGCCTCCCTACCTTGTGTCTTGTTTGGAAGTGTAGATAGCCTAACATGTGAGCATGCTTTTCTACCTTTTTGTGACTTGATCTCAGCATGTTTTAGCCTCTGATTTAACATGCTTTAGCTCTATTTTGGGTTGTCTTGGTCATATGAGCCTTGTCTTGCATAGCTATAGTGCAAATGCCTTCACTAGCTTTGTGTTTTAAGGCCTCTAACATGTTTTGCATGAGATGATTGCATGTTGTAGCATCATTTAACATGTGATTTCAACATATGTAGCTCTATCACACTCTCACTTACTTCACTCTTTCATTGCTTTTGAGAGTTGTGCTTTGAGCCTTATTTGTAGCCTAACACATGAGCACGTTTTTCTTGCCTTTCATGCTTCTATCTCAGCATATTTTAGCCACTGTTTTGGCATGTTGTAGCTCTATTTTGAGTTGGTTTGGTCATTTGAGCTTGATATTGCATGCTTCTAGTGTATCGTTCTTCACTAGTTTTGATGCTTTTAGCTTTTAACATGTTATGCACGTGTTGCTTGCATGTTGTAGTATTATTTTTCATGCTATTTCAACACTAAAAAGTCTGTAATCTCCCTCATTTCTTCATTTTTCTATTTATTTTGAGGGTTGGTTAACCTTATGATTGTGTTTAAGCTTGAGATAGAGCTTGTGCTCAATGGTTTTAACCCTCTTTTAAGGGTTCCTCCTAGTCAAAGGCATGATCTCTCTCATGTCTTAAATCATCATTTGGTTAACCCCTCTCTCATTACAGGACTTTCACATTGGACTTAACCGATTAAAGAATGACTTGGTAATGTTAAAATGTGTAAACAAGAATTGGACAAGTAAAACATGACCAAGATAAGCATGTTGGTTTTGCATTGCATCGTGTTCAATCGGATGTCATATTGAACACAAGGTAGATTGGTCCATTTCATACTTGAGGTGATGAAATGAGCCAATCTCCTTTGTCTTCATCACCCTTGATCATGCATGATAGGGTGGTGGTCCTTTGAGTCTTGTTTTTGTGCATTTATTGAATGTGTACAAGTTGGATCCTTAGCCATCATGCATTGAAAATGCTTGATTGGTGGTTTTGGATCCAAGAAGTGCTACTCCTTTGATGTTTTGAGATGATAAGGAGGGGCACAGTACAAACATACCCTTGGAAAACCCCCAATTTTCCTCTGTTTGTGCTCTGTTGCAGAATGGAGATTCAGCACACCAGTGGCCGGCAAGGCTTCATCCTTGGCCAACAGTGCCTCTCTTTGGCCGGCATCAAGCACTCATGGGCGGCAAGCCACTGGTGCATTCCTTAGCAATGAATTGGTAAGTTGGAGCAGAAAGTTCTTGGAGTAACCCTGTAAACAGAGCCTCTCAACAGCAAACCGGTGGGCTTTTCAGGGTGAAAAACCGAGTGCATGCATCTTTTACATCCTGGAGCAGAGTAGTAGCAGCATAGTTTAATATATTAATTACTTGGTTAATTTGCATTGATTATTGTAATAATAAAGTAGCTTTAGCTTAGCTATTTCTTTATGTTGTGCTATAATAATTAGTAAGTAGTTTACTAGTTATTCGATTGGTTTGTAATAATTAATCTAATTAGTTTAATTATATTAGTTTAATTAGCCAAGCTTATTCATTCGGACCCCCCTTCGCGAGGGCACAATGTTGTCATAAGTGTGCATGTGCGTGTGAATGTCTTCCAACTCCACATCTTTCTCCCTTTTATTTAACTACTTTCGATGGTTAGATTAGGGTCATATTTTGATTAGCATACCTTATGCTCGCATGTTTGCATTATTCATTTATCTTGCATGCACCGGGCTCGGCGCATCATTCAAACTACATCGCAATTTCAATACACTTACTTGAATACGTGTTTAAAAGCATGTATCAAATTGTTGCATTCATATGCCATCTTAGATAGCCGAGCCTATTTAGTTGCATTATTGCATACGTTGCATTAGGCATTTCGTATAGTTAGGATCATGCATATTTCTAACTAGCTTTTTGTTTTGGCTTGGAGTACACTGTAAGTTTTACGCTTTAGCATGCTTGCATGAGTGTGAGTATTTCCATGATAGCATGCTTGCCATGAGGCTATTTTCTTAAATGATTAACTGCATGAATGCCTGCGGATGAAAGCTTAACTGTTTAAATTGGAACAATTTATTAAATGTGAGTTTTAAGCCCACTTTGCAAAGTGGAAAATCATGTTTTAAGCCTAATTGAGGGTGGCAAAATTCTCACTTTAGCCCACTTGAGGGTGGCATTTTCAAACCATTTTTGAAAACAAACATGAATTGTTTTGTTCCAATTCTTGCGATTTAGTCTATACTTATATGTTGTGCGCATCACATAGTAAAGTTACCTAAATAAATGGTATAAGAACACGTGTGTTTATAAAACAACATATCATGCTTAGTAGAGGCCGATCCTTTGATCGGGCAAGCGGGGGTACTCATTTCATGACCTTCCCCCCTCGTACCCAAGTTCCCGAGCCGAGGCAACTTTGGTGATGACGGACATGTGGCCTTTAGCACGAGTCAGGGTTTCCTAAATTTCTCAAAAATAAAATATTTAGGTGGCGACTCTGTAATCTAGCAAAGCAGTCCAGTTTGACATTATTTGATTTAAAATCTAATTTTCCAAAATGATTTGCCGGATTGGACTCTTTGGTGTTTATCAGTCTCACATTGTACTTTGCGAGATTAGATTCAGAATCGTGACAAGAGTCTAAGCGTAGTAAACGCTGTTTGAGCATAGAAATCAGCCTCCCAGTAGTTTTGCAGACCTACAAAATACTGAGAGTTTGCAAAGCTCGCTCGAGCGCAAGAATACCCGCTCGAGCGGAGGAGCCAAAATCTAGGCAACAAATGTTTGGAAAAACAACCAACCAACCTGTTCCAAACACACAACTACAATCCAATAACCAAAACAGAGAGGAGACAAGGAAAACAAGATATGAATGACCATTTAAAACCATACAAACCCGAGTTCGGAACACAACAAGTGACGGATCAAAACCGGGATCACTATATGACTATTGAGGGATACATGTTCAAGTGCCAGTCAAACCTAATGAGAGCTTGATTTTATTATATGGTCTTGTCAAAACAATTGGACAAGTTATTGGAGCTCATGTTGCTTGGCCTACTCCATTTGTGATATATTTCTTTCGTAAATACTAATTTCATTAACAAATGTATATTAGCTTAATATAGTTCCAATTACCTTTATATATTTATCTTTTGGATGCAGATTTTGTAAGTTATCGATGCTAGCCGAGAATATTTATACAAGTGAGGTTGAGAATTTAGGAATTGAATTTGTTTTGATAATTTGTCTCTCTGGAAGATGAATATCACTATGGTTTTTAGAACTTATTGTTAGAATAATTTTTTTTTCTTTAACTTTGTTAGTGTAGTAGAATATTTTATAATTTTAATTATGATTTTTATTGCAATATAAATAAATTTATATTTTTGGATAAAAAAATGATTGTGGTTCGAATATTTTTTTTTTTTTTTTTGATGTGATGATCCTAGGGTGGTAATATTTGTCTATTATTATGAAAATATTACAGGATGAATGGATGTCAAGTTAATATAGGATGTGGCAATTAATATTTAATTTTGTATAAAATCGATATAATGTGGGTGTTTGGGAAGTGGGTTTTTATGTAGGTTTTTTTAGTTGTAGGATATTATTGGAGATTTTTTTTTTTTTATTTTTTTTTTTTTTTTTTTGTGTTTGGGAAGATAGTTGGGTTTTTTTGTGATTGGATGTGATATTTGTGAGAGAAAAAATGAAATGATTATGGGGTTGGATGTGATATTTTGTTTGGATTTGTAGAAAAAAAAAACTTTGTCTTTTAGTGGAAAAAATAAAATAAAAAACCCAAAAAAAATTGTTGTCAAACACCGCCAATTTTTATAGGCATTTACGCATGCTTAATTGTGGCTTTTAAAAGTGTCAATGAAAAGAACATATAAGTGGCATTTCGTAGTAGTAGTAGTAGCTTTGCAAAGTGTCACTAGAATAAACTCCAATGACACTTATATCCATTTATGGCACAAATGAATTAGATTTAGTGACATTTATAAAATTGTTAAAAATATCAATTGTAGCATAATAAGTGTCATTTAAAATTCATATAGTGGCATTTTTTATATTGTAAGTCTTTTTTAATGGCACTTGATAGCGTCACAAATAGTATCTACTATGATATCAAAGTGTCACTGAAAGTCTTTAGCCTTGATGGTATAATGGCATTTACAAGTGTCACTGATGTGTCACTAAATCTTTTTGTAATGGCGCTTAATAGTGCCACAAATAGTGTCTATCATGATGTCAAAGTGTCATTCAAAGTCTTTAGCCATAATGGTGTAGTGACATTTGCAAGTGTCACTGGTATCTACTGTAGTATGAGTATAAATGCCACTTGTTCAAAACGCTACAAGACCAAAATATATCACTGAAAAAGTAGTTCAGTGGCACTTTCAAGTGTCATTGAACTAAGAAAATATTATAATGTGAAAAAATGAAATATATAAAAATATATAATTTTCTCCTTTGTTTTGTGGACGACATTCGGGATATATTCAAAATAAAATTTAAAAAAAAAATCAAAACTAAAGGAGTGTGTAGAGGCTGTACTTGGTGGAAGTTAAAGGGAATTGGGGGAGGCTTGAGAAAGGGTCTTGCTATTTTTTTTTATTTATTAGCAAAATAAAATAATTTTATTAATAAAATTTGGCCTCGTTTGGCAAGTAGTTATTTTAGCTTAAAAGTCAAAAAGTTATTTAAAAAATCAAAAAGCCTATAACTTATACAAAAAAGTTAAAGATTTCATTTTCTCTCTACTTTTTACACATCCCTTCGTAAAAAGTCAAAAAATTACCCCAAATATACTAATTTTTTTTACTTCATATTTTAACCAAAAAGTCAAAAAATTACTAAAATAGCTTATTCCCAAACGAGGCCTTAATATACAAATAATATTGACACAATTGTCAATAAAAAAACTGCTAATACTACTATCTTGCCTACTCGAATTTTTTCCCAATTTAGGTTTGATTTTCATAAGTTATGATTGAGTTTCACAAAAAATGACAAAGAATAATGTTTAAACTGACAGTTGTGGTTCCATGATATGAGGTAAAATAAAGTTACGAAAACTAGGGAGTGAAATGTGAGAGCTCTAATTTAGGATTTTAATTGTTGTGTGAGTCTTATGTGATGCAATATTTAGATTTTTTTTTGATTTATTACGTCATTAGTACTATTTTAGAGCTCTCAAATTAAAAATATGCATTATTTTTGATTTTTTTAATGCTTTTACCATAATTGTACTTTTATAATTTGCTTGTTGTGTTAGAAAATATGTGCTTCCGTCCCTCCAATTTATCTATAAAAAATGTGTTTATTTGATACTTATAATTCAAAATTAATGACAACAAAACAAAACACATCCCTTAAAGAGGTTGTTCGGAGTGTCCTAAATAAGTGCACTTTTTGTCTTTTTGGATTAAAAAATTGAGGAAAAAAATATAGATGTTTGGGTTAACTTTTTTGACTTTTTATGAAAAAATATGTATTAAAAAATTGTATAAATTAGTGTGTAGGAGAAAATTAGGATTGGGAGTTGTGCGGCCGTAATTTTTTACTTTTGGTGAATAATGATAACTTTTTAACTTTTTGAGTAACTTTTTGACTTTTTGACTTTTTTTCAACTTGCCAAACTTGGCCTGCTCAATTAAAAATAATTAGTAACATTTAGTAACATTTTTTTGAGATGACTTTTTTAAACTATCGTTGAAAGTTAAAAATTAATAACTTTTTGTGACGATTTTTTTAAACTACTGCTAAAATTTATAACTAGTAGCATTTTTTATGACAATTTTTAATCTATCGTTGAAATTAACAATTAGTTACGTTTTTTAATAGTGTGATGAAAAACGTCATTAATTATCATAGATCTTATTGGACAATAAGTTCACATATTATAACCTACACATAAGTCTCTCCTAATCTTATTCAAAGATAAGTCAATATAATTGTATACCAAACTTACAAGATTTATTATATTTTTTACAAATCTAAAAAATGGTCACAATAATTTACTTAATAAAAACTGGATCCGTGCAGTTGATGAATTATTCATCATGTAACCGTGGACGACTGGGTAAAAAAAAACATTATCATATGCTTTCTATTAAAAAATATGAGACAAATTCATCATTGACTCTTAAACATTATATATACCTATGTCAATGCCATGCTAGCTTTGTCACCTCGTTATGGGACTTACATTTTTATGTTGATTTTTGAAATAGTATGTAGCAATGCCGACTTATTTTGTTTAAAAAATTTAAAAAAAAAAAATTTGGTGAGGCGAACGGGTTGGTTGTATGGATGCGAGTAGCAGTAGTAGGGGTAATTTGTACTTTTCGAATCTCTCTCGATGCATGTCACACTATAGGAAATTAGGGATTTAACGACGTTTAATTAATAACCGTTATATTAAACATCACTTTTTCTAATAATTAACGACGTTTTTAAAACATCGTATTTGATATGAATCAAAACGACCCCGTTTTATGAACAGATGACGCTTGGAAATGCCTCCAAATCCTGTCTCCCAAAAAACCCTATTGTCTCTCCAAACCTTTAGTTTCAAAACCCACCGCTGTCTAGTTCGAATCTATCACTCACTCAAATCTCTCACTCAATTGCTCTCTCTCTCGATTCTTCTTCAGAGCGATTGCAATTTCGAAATTTCTCAGAGCCAACCTATCTCCATCCGTATGGCTTCAATCTCGTAGTTTCTCAGAGCGATTGCGATTTCGAAGTTCGGTTTTAAGTACTGCTGTCTACAATCTCAGAAAACCAATCGAATCCTTCAAAATCTGCTTCAGCTCCGTGATTTATCTCAGAATGACATCTCGGCGATTTCAATTTTGATTTCGAAGCTCTCTCTGTCTTTCGATTTCGAAGCTCTCTCTCTCTCTCTCTCTCTATATATATATATATATGACTATCGTAAATCTGATTCAGTGATTCTGTTTTGTTTGTGTTGGTTATTGATTCTGTTTTGTTTATGTTAGTTTAGTGATTCTATATATATATATATACTATAACCCTCTTCTGTTTTGTTGAGTTGGTTGTTGCCAAGTTTTGATTCTGTAATGCGATAGTATTGCTCTGTTTCAGTGATTGATGTTTTGTTTGTGTGAAATGTTTTGATGTTCTTGATGCTACTAGTTAACTTGGTTTATCATGAATTTGCTTTTAATAACTAGACTTTGCTTTTTTTGTGTGAAAGAAGAGGATATTTTTAAAAATACCAATTATAAAGTAGCTTAATTTTTATTGAAATTTCCAGTGAAAAACCAATGAGCTGTTTGTTGCTCAAGTATTGTTAGGTTGAACGAGCTGTCTTACAATCCATTATGTGCGTGTGCATGTCATTTTAGTCGCATTATATCGTTTTCTTTCCTGGGAATTACCAGGACAAGACAGGAGGCACTGAAAGCAACCACTACATTTTGGCTGTTATTTTTTTTTAGGTTGATGATTGCTCTTTGGATATCATCTTATGTGATAATGGGTCTTATCTTTTATTTTTTATTTTTTCAGATTGTGTTCTTGTTTTTTATTTAGATATCAATAACACTAATATTTTTGCTTAGTTATGATAATATATATATATATATATATTCTTAATATTTTTGGAAAAGGGGTTCCCTCACCATTGTTGGGGAATTGTGTTAATAGACCAAAAAAAGGTGTTAAGATAGGGTACAATGATGGATTTTGTATCAAACAACTATGTCCAGTACATGCTATTGGATTTTGTGTGTATGGTTCAAGTTGGTTTTCTTTACAGATCATTTAATCACTAGTCTCTTTTACTCATTGAATGCATAAGGAGTTCTGAACTTGAAATAGCACAGATGGTGCAGGTGCCACTGCCATAGCTATGCTTTATGTATGCAATTCTTAAAGTGGACATTGTCATTGTAGACTGCTTCAATGACTATGATTTTGCATTAAGCTATTTCAGTCTTATAAAACTCCTTGTTAGTTTGAGACTAGAAAGGTGGATGAAGGTAGATCTTGCTGTACATAGCTGTTTAACTAGTTGTGAGCCTTTGAATTAGTTTTTGATCAAAATTGAGAGGATAAAGCCTACAATGATGGATTGATACTTTGTGCTTGAATAAAGTGGAATGAGATCAATTTGAGATCCATAATTGTATCCTCATATAACATTGAAATGACAATTCTAGTTGGGCCAAATGGTTCTATTGGGAAAAAATAAGTAGAAATTGAATGCATTGTTAGTGAAACTCCACTGGGATGCTATTACAGCAGCCAAAGTCAAATTATAACAAAGACCTCTCTAAAACTCCACTCCAATGGTCTGTCAATGCTCATGCCAAATTATAACATTGCCAAACTTAGCTATTGAATTGAATTGAAGAACATTGCCAAATTATGTCACATACCCCACCTGCTTGGTAGCTCACTGATATGTCTGATTGCATAAATTACAGCTAGGCTCTCAATCATTTTTTTTTGGGGGGCGGGTATATATAATCTTTCTTCACTTGTTCTTATTAAATATAGGTTCACCTTTCAAAGAAATAAGAGAAGAAGAAGAAGAAGAAGAAGAAGAAGAAGAACTAACAAGGTAAAAGTACTGACATCACTAGTTTTTAATTTCTCACTTTTCTAAATCTATTATAACATGATGTGATTTGGTGTTGGAAATTAGTGAATAATTGTAGATTGGGAAAAGACCTAGAATAGAAAACAGAGAAGAGTGGGTTTTAGTTTGGAAGCAAATTAAAAATTGAAAAAATTAAACGGAATGCAACACATCTTTGCGCGATATTGAGATTGGATAACCTGAAAAAATGAGGAAAATGAAAAATTGGAGTGATACGGTTTGGTTGTTTTTAGTTTGGAAACAAATTAAAAACTTGAATTAAGCCAAATCAGCCACATAGTTTTATTTATAACCTAGAAAGTAGTACCTTGAAAAAAATCCAAATCTTGTGGGATATTTGGTAATATTTTGTGCCTTTTGTTCGATGCAGCAAGTGGTTGAGTAGGTAATGACAATGGTGCAAGGTTTTGCTGGAAAGACGATGAATTATCTGAATACTTTCACATTGTTAATTATGTAAACCTTGTCATCATATTTGGAGCCTGCATTTTTAATTATTTGCTGCTTTCTACTGGCAAAACGATGAATTATTTAAATACTAATATTTAGCGTTTGGTAACGTTTATGTTTTTGGTTTATATTTACAAAAATTTTATAAACTAGTTTTTGTTTATTTTTAGAAAAACATAAATTACAAACGCGTTTGGTTTGAACAAAATTTTTTAAAAATTTTAAAAACATAAACTAAAAAATATGTTTGTTCAGGCTTAAAATATTTATATTTATTTTTATTATTTATGACAATGGGATCACACACATTATAATTGAAAAAATATTGATGATACAACGTGTCCTAGATGGAACGGGTCGGACTGATCCACGCTTCCCAAACCGGTGCCCAATGTACCAAGCCCACAGAGAGACCTGCACAAGAGTTCAACGGGGAACGGGGAGTCCCCCAGTGAACCCTCTGGCGAGCAAGTTAGAAAGAGAGAGATGGAATATAGAGATATATCAGTGATAGAAAGCTTAACCTTCTTCTTGTTTTCGACGTCTGCCTATATCCTCTGGTAATCATTTCGTTGTCCCTTCCGACCTGTCATCTTGGTCGAAAGTCTACACTCTAGCTTGCCTTGCTCATAATGAGGCCGTTCTGTCTCGACGGGGAGAGGTTATTGCAATAAATGCTGTAAGGGCCTTCATTAATGGCTGATGTGCAATGCAATAACTTTGCAGGATCTTTGTCTGCTTATGTGGCTTGTCCTTCTCTTGCCACATGTTTAGATGTCCTTGGTTCTTAATGCCATGTTGAGCTCCAGCAACGTTGGGCTTTAGTATTTGAATTATGTATTGGGCCCTAAATGGTGGGCTATATCCTTTATGGGCTTACCCGTGTCAGTAGTCCCCCATTCCCAAGTGCAGCTTTAGTCCAACGAAGGGAATAATGAAGAGAACGATGGTTGTGAGAGACTGGCAGGGCGAAGACTGACCGAGAGGTGGGACGATAGCGATGGGTGGCCGAGTAGAGGGACCGATCCTGAGGAGGAGCGACCGCGACGGGTGACCGAGTAGAAGGGCCGACCATGAGAAGGGCCGACCACGAGAAGGGCCGACCACGAACGGTGACGGAGTGGAGGGACCGACCATGAGGTGGGCCGACCGCGAAGGGTGACCGAGTGGAGGGACCGACCGTGAGGAGGGCAGACTGCGAAGGGTGACCAAGTGGAGGGACCGATCATGAGGAGGGCCGACCGCGAAGGGTGACTGGGTGCAGGGACCGACCCTGAGGAGGGCCGACCGTGAAGGGTGACCGAGTGAAGGGACCGACCGTAAGGAGGGCTGACTGCAAAGGGTGACCGAGTGAATGGACCGACCTTGAGGAGGGTCGGCCGCAAAGGGTGACAGAGTGGTGGGACCGACCTTGAGGAGGGCCGGTCGCGAAGGGTGACAGAGTGGAGGAACCGACCGTGAGGGGGGCCGACCGCGAAGGGTGACGGAGTAGAGGGACCGACTGTGAGGAGGGCCGACCGCGAAGGGTGATGGAGTGGAGGGATTGACCGTGAGAAGGGCCGACTGTGAAGGGTGACTGAGTGGAGGGACCGACCGTGAAAAGGGCCGACCGCAAAGGGTGACCGAGTGGAGGGACCGACCGTGAGGAGGGCCGACTGCAAAGGGTGAGTGGCGGTGCGCGGGGCTCGAGGGGTGATGGGGCACGTGGTGAAATGAAGTGGAATAGACAAGGAAGGGGAAAGGGGCAATGGATCGTGGTCGTACACGTGGCGGAATCCCGTAATGGGGAAGGTTAGGCATTGAGCAAGAAATGAAGCGATAGGTCAATATAGGATGTTGAAAAGACGATTTTGGCGAATTTTTGAAAATTTTCAAACTGGCAAAATTTAATTGTGACCCTTGGAATATAGGCAAACCTTGGGCTTTTGGTGTTGTCCGCTTTACCTATCTTTTTGCCAAAAACCAAAACATTCCAGAAGTAAACTCGTTTGTTTCCAGCGATACACCTCTGCAACATTTTGTGAACTTTCTTGTGCCCACGTCCGAAACTATTTGCAGAAACACAAGAGAAATGGTCCAAGAGGAAGCAGCAATCGCAAGGCTTGATTCGTTAGGCGACGATGACACGGTGGAGTTGGCGGAACAGTACAGGACGGAGAGGCAGGTAGGAAGCGAGGGGGAGCAGGCGGGGCAACCCCGCTCGTCCACACTGATAGCGGCGGTGAAGCCAATCAGTCAAGTAGAGCCAGACCACTGGCACACGAAAGTTGACAAATCGACCTTCACAGCGGAGGAGTTGGAGGAGGTGCGCGGGAAGTATTAGGTTCCCGCGGAAATATAGTTAAAACTGTCGACATCAAAGAAGAGGCCATTCGATGCTCGACCGGGGGAGTTTGCCCTCTATGAAGAGGCGTTAAAGGGGGGGTTGAGATTGCCGCTTCCTCGAATAGTAGTTGACTTTTTGAATCGGTTGGAGGTGGCTCTGGGCCAATTGATGCCCAACGGGTGGAAGATTGTATTGGCCTGTGCAAGCGCGTGGCCGCGGGCAAATGAGGGGGCCGCCATGACGGTGGACGAGTTTTTTGTGTGTTACAAGGCTTCAGGCCAGCAAGAGACTTAGGTCACTTTACAAGCATCGACAGGGAAGGGTCTAGTGGCAGGGTTGCCGTCGTCAGTAAAGGGGTAGAGGTCACGATGGTTTTATGTGTCAGCCAACGGTGGAGTGGGAGTGCGCACAGTATGGAGGGTACCAACCAAGTCAGTGGAGCCAATGTTGGAGGCAGCGACAGAGGAGAGAGTGAAGAAGGTGAAGGCGTGGAGGGAGAATGAGGGTGCCAAGTGGGACGACCTCGTTCACCCTCAGCCTTATTTGTCTCAGGGCTGGGACCGCAGCCGACCGGTAGGGACCTCGTGCCAGCAGAGTTGGAGGCAAGGAGGAGGGCGCATGAGGTGAAGGATTTGACGATTTTTGCCAAGGCTGATAAGTTCAAAAAGGCACAGTTAGGCCGTCCGCAGAAACCAATCGCTAGGGAAAAAGTCCGACCGCGGCCCAAGCCGCTGAGGGGGAAGGGTCTGAGCAGTTTTGAGCCACGACCACCTCCAGTGGATCCTTTGAAGGAGAAGAGCAAGAAGGAGGTGGAGGCTGTGTTGAAGAAGAAGAAGAGAGTAAGGGAGAGGGAGGAGGGGCCAACCTTGAAGAAGACGAAGGAGGTGATGACAGAGGAGACCCCCGAAAGTGGGATTGGAGGAAGCGGCGAAGGAGATGGAGAGTGGGGCGATTGGCCCTGAAAAACAAGTGGAAGGTGGGGCGACTGGCCCTAAGGAGGGGGTAGAGCAACAGCCCAAGGGGGGTCCTGCGCCCCAAGGAGAATGAGAGAGGGCCAGGTTGAAGACCGCCATTTACCACGCTCCAGCAGTGTTCGGGCGACTGGAAGGAGAAGGAGGTGAAGCCAAGACTGTTGCAGATCGCCTCTTGGGAGTAGTGAAGGACGCGGCCGTGCATTCGATGGCCAGTTTCACTGAGACCGAACTGCTAGAGGGTTGTGCTCTGCCCAGATGAAGGCAACTGCCTTAGCAGGAGCCCTACTGAACAAGGCGGCGGCTGTAAAAGGCGAAGTTAGGCCACTGAAGGCAAAGTTGGAGGAGGTGGAGGCCCAACTTGAAAGTTTGAGGAGGGAGACCGCAGGCTAGAGAAAGACCGCGTGGAGTGCGTATGTTAGGGGGCTGGAAGAGGCCCAGAAAGCCAAGAAAATGGAGGTGTTGGCGATAGTGCAGGGCTATTCAGCCAACCGAGCCAATGGGGGATCGTGGTCGTACACGTGATGAAATCTCATAGTGAGGAAGGTTAGGCGTTGAGTAAGAAATGAAACGATAGGTCAATATAGGATGTTGAAAAGGCAGTTTTGACGGATTTTTGAAAATTTTCAAACTGGCGAAATTTAATTGTGACCCTTGGAATACAGGCAAGCCTTGGGCCTTTGGTATTATTCGCTTTACCTACCTTTGTACAGTCATAGGTTGTCTCACAAGTAGAGTTGGCTCCCTACTTCTCAACTTCACTACAATGTTTACAGCAAGCCTTTTTGAATGACGCATTCTGCATTCTTTTCAACTCTACAGAAATAAAGGAAACAGTATGAAAACACAAACTCACTAATTTTATTTATCACAGAACTTACACATAAATCACTACAAGCATTGCATGACCAAAACAACAAAAAAAGAAAAAACCAACACAAGCAACAACCAAATTCTATTTACAAATTTTAGTTAGCAGCCAATTATTCATCCTGCCCGCTCAAAGGCCAAGTCTTATTCATCAATTTCCCCTCATCCAGGCGGTCTGGGCGAATGTCGTCCTCATCTATATTCCCACACTGCGGAGTCTAAAGTTCTGGGAAGCTAGCTTCTTCCGCTTACGCTTGTAAGGGTCTTCCAACCTGCTTGTCCAAGAACTCAACGCATGCTCGTGCTTAATAAAATTTGACCGCTGGAGCAATTTAGCATCAACTTCTTCTTCACTCCTGCTTCCAAGGCGGCCGCCCTCAGACGACCACCACCCCCATTAACCTCCCTCTCTAAAAGCTCGCCTGAAACTGCGCATTAACAGCTGATCTGAAAATCAAGGCAGACTCCTTTGAGATTGTTTCCAACTGCCGCCTTGCACAGGTTGAGGATACCCAGCTTCTCTCAGCCCCCAGTCTAGCCTGCTCGTTCTCCGCCAGAGCTTTCTCCAACAGCAGCATTTCTGGTCTAGCTTCTTCTTTTTCCTGTGGATTGACTACGCGCCGCAGGTCTCTACAGGACCATGGCCTCAATCTCACCTTTCGTTGACGACGGTGCTACGGCTTTCTAGGCCTCTTCTAGGCTTCTTTTGGCCTCGCCAGCCAACAGGGAACTCGAGTGACACCACCTTGCAGGCGTTCCGTCTCCAGCTCCACTTGTCGCCGGTAGCTCTGCATTAGCCGGTCTGCTGAATACCCTGCCACCCATCGCCAACGCACCTCCATTTTTCTTGGCTTTTTTGGGGCCTTCTTCCAGGCCCCTAACATACGCACGTCCACGCGGTCTTTCTCTAGCCTGCGGTCTTCCCTCCTCAAAACTTTTCAAGTTGGCCTCCAGCTCTTCCAACTTTTGCCACTTCTTTGCGTCATAGTTTCTCACAAGTTAGATTGGCTCCCTACTTCTCAACTTTCACTACAATTTATACACAAGCCTTATTTGAAATGACCATTCTCATTCTTTTCAACTCTACAAGAAATAAAGGAAACAGTATGAAAAACACAACTCATAATTTTATTTATTCACAAACTTACACATAAATTCACTACAAGATTGCATGACCAACAACAACAAAAAAAAAAAAAACAAACACAACAACAACCAAAATTCTATTTACAAATTTTAGTTACACCAATTATTCATCCTCGCTCAAGGCAAGGTCTTCTTCATCAATCCCCTCATCCAGGCGGGTCTGGGCAATCGTCCTCATCTATATTCACACTGCTGAAGTCTAAGTCTGGGAACAGCTCTTCCGCTTTACGCTTGAAGGTCTTCCAACTGCTGTCCAGAACTCAACCATCTCGTGCTTATAAAAATTGACCGCTGGAAGCTTTAGATCACTTCTTCTTCACTCCTGCTTCCAGCGGCCGCCCTCGACGACCCAGCCCCCCATTAACCTCCCTCTCTAAGCTCCTGGCAACTGCGGCATTAACGAGCTATCTGAAAATCAAGGGCCATCTCTCTCTTT
>NW_021026668.1:831133-866362 GCF_004153795.1 Camellia sinensis | reverse complement strand
AGAATGTTAACAATAAAAACGTTGAAATGTAAAGGTCTTAAAATGTGAGAGTGTTGAGAGAATGTGAGAGTGAAAAGGTCTTAAAATGTGAGAGTCTTGAAATGTTAAATCATGTGGTCAGAGTGTTGAGAAATGAAGGATTGGGTTGGGAAATGAAAGTTATAAAATGTAAAGAATGTTAAGAGGCGTAAAAGCATGGACCTCGAATTTGACTAAGTATGGCAACTATGCTACAAACATGAAGTTGTAAGAATGCTTGAGCCATAATTAACTCAGTCTAGTTGAGCCCTTCATACTCAGTCTGGCTGAGGCTTTAAGTAACTCAGTCTGGTTGAGCCCGTCGTGCTCAGTCTGGCTGAGGCTTTAAGTAACTTAGTCTGGCTGAGGCTGTAAACAGGGTGTTATTGAAATACCACGTAGATAACTAAGATATAAGAGCGTAGCCCCTTGATCACAAATTTACACCATGTGAGAAAAGGACAAAAACATTTAAGTGCGTAGATTGTCAAAAAGAACATACAACAATTGATCAATACAAAAAATAATGCTTTTATTGAAAATAACGCTTCAAGTGCTCGGCGTTCCATGGATGTAGGAAGTCTCGGCCTTCCATGTCCTGAAGTCGGTAAGTACCCGGACGAGGTCTGGCCCTAACAACATAAGGTCCCTCCCACTTGGCTGCCATCTTGCCCTCAGTCGGATTTTTGGTGGCAAGAGTTGCTTCCCGCAAAATAAGGTCCCCAACGGAGAACTCCCTCGGTCGGACTTTGCGGTTGTAGTGTGTTCTCATTTTCTGTTGATATAAGGCCCGCCTGACAACAGTGGTCTCTCGGAGCTCTTCAATCAGGTCCAGGTCTGCCCGACACAGCTCTTCAGTTACTTCCGGATTCGGGTGCAGAACCCTTGGGGTGAGCAGACCGATTTCCACTGGGATGACTACCTCAGCGCCGTACGTTAAGCGGAAGGGGGTCTCCCTAGTGGGGGTTCGGGCGGTAGTGCGGTAGGCCCAGAGTACATTTGGTAATTCCTCAGCCTAGAGTCCCTTAGCAGCTTCCAACTTAGTTTTGATGATCTTCAGAAGAGAACAGTTGGTAATCTCAACTTGGCCATTGGCTTAGGGATGACCTGGGGAAAAAAAGCATGGCTGGATTTGAAGCTCTGCACAGAATTTCCTGAACTTGGCATTGTCGAATTGTTTGCCATTGTCGGAGACGATGGCTTGAGGGATGCCAAATCGGCACACGATTGACTGCCAGATGAAGCTGGTTGTGTTCCGCTCGGTGATTGTGGCAAGGGGTTCCGCCTCCACCCATTTAGTGAAGTAATCAATGGCGACGATTGCGAATTTGGTTTGGCCTCGGCCGGTAGGCAATGGGCCAACTAAGTCAATCCCCCATTTGGCAAATGGGTAAGGACTGCAAAGTGTGATCAGTTCTGTAGGAGGAGCATGAGGGATGTTGGCAAAGCGTTGGCACTTATCACATTTAAGCACAAATTCAATGGCATCTTGATTGAGAGTAGGCCAAAAGTAACCGGTGCGAAGTATTTTGTGGGCTAGTGACCTGGCACCCGAATGATTACCACATATACCCTCATAGACCTCCCTCATCACGTAGGTGGCTTGAGTAGGATTGAGGCATCGCAGGTATGGGCATGAAAAGCCACGTTTGTACAAGAGGCCGCTGATGAGAATGTAGTTGGATGACCGGACCCTGACTTTGGCGGCCTGCTGTTTTTCGTCTGGCAATTCCCCCTTTGTCAAAAATAGAAAGATGTCGGCCGCCTATGGAATAGGTTCATTTTGGAGGAAGTGGACTTGCTGCTGGTTTGGGGAAATGGCAGGGTAGGCCAGATACTCGAGGCGGACACCATGGCTGAGGTCGGACTGGTTTGCAAAAGCTAATTGAGCCATCTCATCTACCTTGGAGTTTTCCTCCCGAGAGATGTGCTTGATGTGGAAAGTGTTGAAGATGCGAGCAAGGGGGAGTGCAATATCCCTGTAAGCCCGCATTGTGTCTTCTTTGGCATCGAATTCCCCCGTAATTTATCCGATAATAAGTTGGGAATCACTGAACACCTGGATATGGCTGACACCAATGTCTCTGGCTAGGCGGAGGCCTGCTATCAATGCCTTATATTCAGCCTCATTATTGCTTGCGTCGAACAAGAAGCGGAGAGCACACTTGAAATAACCACCCTCGGGGGCGGTGAGGATGAGACTAGCCCCACTGCCTTCTTTGCGGGATGATTCGTCGACGTTGAGGGTCCAAGAATGGGGGTCTTCTGTCTCAGTGTGGGGTTGCTGGGGCGGTGGGGCTGTGGTTGGAGCGAGATTAGTGAATTCCATGATGAAATCGGCAACAGCCTACCCTTTGATCGCCGTTCGAGGCCGATAGGAGATGTCAAATTGGCTGAGCTCGACCGACCATTACATAAGTCTGCCGGATAGCTCGGGTTGTTGCATTATCTTCTTCAAAGGTTGATCCGTGAGGGCCACTATGGAGTGGGCTTGGAAGTAAGGACAGAGTCGTCTTGAGGCGGTGACCAAGGCCAAGGATATTTTTTCTAGCAATGGGTAATTCTGTTCGGCGCCTCTGAGAGCCCGACTAACGTAATAAACCGGGCGCTGTACTGAACCGTTTTCCCTGATGAGGGCCGCACTGACTGCGGTGCTCGAGACGGCCAAATAGAGAAAAAGAGGCTCGCCCGTGAGTGCTTGGGAGAGTAAGGGGGGTTGGCCATGCATTGCTTCAACTGTTGGAAAGCCTCTTCAGATTCGGTCGTCCACTTGAAAGTCTGCCGAAGAACTTTGAAGAAGGGGAGGCATTTGTCTGTTGCACGGGAAATGAAGCGGTTGAGGGTGGCGACTCTGCCAGTAAGCCTCTGAACCTCCTTAACCGTTCTGGGTGACTACATTTCTATCAAGGCCTTGATCTTTTCAGGGTTAGCATCGATGCCCCGCTGGCTGACCATGAAACCCAAGAACTTCCCAGATCCTACGCCGAAGGCGCATTTCTCCGGATTAAGCTTCATTTGATACTTTCGTAGGGTGTCGAAGGTCTCTCGCAGGTCGGCCAGATGATCAGTGGAGAGTTTGCTCTTGACTAGCATGTCATCGACATATACTTCCATGTTTCTGCCTATCTGATGATGAAAAATGGCGTTGACCAACCGTTGGTAAGTAGCTCCGGCATTTTTCAACCTAAATGGCATGACACGATAATGGTAGGTTCCCTGGTCGGTGATGAAGGAGGTGTGTTCCTGGTCAGACGGGTGCATCAGAATTTGGTTGTAACCAGAGAAGGCATCCATGAAGCTGAGCATTTGATGTCCGGCCGTGGCATCGACAAGTAGATCTATGCAAGGAATGGGATAACTATCTTTAGGGCAAGCTCAGTTGAGATCGGAGTAGTCGACACAGAGTCGCCACTTACCATTATTTTTACGGACTAGGAGCACATTTGACAACCATCTGGGGTAGTCCATGTTTTTGATGAATTGTGCCTCGAGGAGTTTATCTATTTCAGAAGCAATTAGGGTATTGCGTTCCGGGTGAAAGATGCGTTGCTTTTGGCGAAAGGGTCGGAAATGGGGCTCAATGCTGAAACGATGAGTGATGAAGGAGGGATCAATGCCCGGCATGTCGGAGTGGGTCCAGGAAAATACATCTTTGTGTTCAGTCAGGAGGGTTGTAAGGTCGGCCTTGGCTTGTAGGGATAGTTGGCTACCGATCTTGGCTGTTTTTATCAGGTTGGTGGAATCGATGGGGACCTCGACAAGCTCTTCTACCAATTCCCCTCTAGCTAGCTTGTCTTTGTCTCTGACGTCGAGTCCTTCAATGATCATAGCCTCATTTAGCTTGACCTCTTTAAGTGAAGCCACGTAACATTCTCTGGCCACGGTCTGCTCTCCCCTCACCATGCCGACCCCAAGGTCGGTGGGGAATTTGACGGCAAGATGCAAAGTGGATGTCACAGCTCGGAAGGCATTCAAGGCGGTGCGACTGAAGATAATGTTGTAAGCAAAGGGACAGTCGACGACAAGGAAGGTGAACAACTTTGTGGTCTGCCGCGGGTATTCACCGATTGTGATGGGAAGATTGATGGAGCCTATGGAAGTCACCCTATCTCCAGTAAAGCTTATCAGTGGGGCTTGGAGAGGGGACATACTTTCTTCTCCAACCTTGAGCTGGCGAAAGGCATTGAGGAAGATGATGTCCGAAGAACTGCCATTGTCGACGAGAACCCGTCTGACTTTGTAATTGGAGAGGAGAGTAGAGATGACGAGGGGGTCGTCATGGGGGTAACGGATGCCTGTGCAGTCGGCTTCCGTAAAAGTGATGGGCTCCATCCAGTGCTTGGGCTGTTTGGAAGGGTGGTCCAGTGTGGCAACTTCTTTATTTGAGCCCTGTCTTATTTTTCTGAGTTTTGCCCGCTGGGCCGAGCAAGATGATCCTCCACAAGCGAGCCTGCTAGCAATAACTCTGATCTCGCCGACAGGGGGGGCAAGATTGCCTTGTGCACGGGGTTGCTACGGAGGCCTATCATGACCTTGGTTAGGTTGGGCAGGTTGTCGAGGAGGGGCGCGCCGGCGGTTGTTTCTGATAGGTTCGGTCCTTTGCCTTTGCTGAGGGCGGGCTGCCGTGAACCGATTGAGACATCCCTGACGTATCAAACCCTCGACCTGGTCTTTGAGGTTAACACACTCCTCTGTATTATAGCCGTGGTCCTGATGAAAGCGGCAGTATTTGGACTGGTCTCGCCGGTTGGAAGGAGATCGTGACGGTTGGGGCCATTTCAGGGGACAGTCTCGTTGGATCTGGTTCAGGACTTGTTCCATGGGGGAATTGAGGGGTGTGTATCGTTCGAACCGGCCGGGCGGTCGGGCTGGCGCCGACCGGTCGGCTCAGGGTGGTCGGTCGGTATACTGAGGTGTTTGGTGAGTGTACTGGGTGTTTCTGGTTTCGGAGTCCTTTCTCTTCTCTCTGGGGGTCGGGTTTTTTGTTGTAGGATCTTGTCGGGCGGCTAAGGAATCTTCGGCGTTCATGTACTTTTGGGCTTTGGAAAGTAGGGTTGCCATGGAGGTCGGGGGGTTTTTAGAAAGGAAGAAAAGGAAGTCAAATGATCGTAAATCGGCCATAAAAGCCGTGAGGATGACCTTATCATCATTTTTCGCTACTTGTAGGGCTTCGGTGTTGAAACGGGTGACGAAGCTGCGCAACGACTCCCCCTTGGTCTGACGGATATTGAGGAGTTGGGTTGCCGGACGCCGTTGGTGCTGGTCACCAATGAAATGGCTGAGAAATGAGTCATTTAGGTGCTAGAAAGTGGAGACAGAGTCTGCTGGCAGTTGACTAAACCAGAGTCACGCCGACCCCTTAAGAGTTATAGGAAAGGCGCGACACATGATCTCGTTAGGGAATGCATGAAGGATCATGAGGGTCCTGTAAGTTTCCAAATGGTCGACCGGGTCTGTTGTGCCATCGAAAGAGTCAAGCGAGGGCATTTTGAATTTAGGAGGTAAGGGTTTGTCCGGAGGCAATGAATGGTGTGTTGGCTGTGGTAGATGGTTTGTTCTGCATGTTCTGCATGACTCCTTGGAGCTAGAGCTTCATGGCTCGGAGTTCTACATCCCAGAGAGGAACGTTGTCACCACTGGAATACAGTGGAGGCTGGATACTACTGGCCTCTCCCTCAGGGGTGGGTGCCTAGACCGACGGATGCGGGACCTGGGGAGGCGAGTTCATGTCTGGGGGAGGGGGTCGAAAGCCTTCCAAGTTAGGTGGGTAGGGCTGTTGGATGGGGTGGCTTGGGGCTCGTTTTTGATTAGGTGGGATATCTGGAGGTGGTGAAGGGGGCATAGGAAGGTTTCTTTGGAGTAGAGCATTAATCAGGGCTTGGTTTTGCTCGACGAGGCAGTTAATGCTGTTAGTGAGCTCGGTGAAATACTGGGGTGGGTTGTTTGGATTGGGAGGGTCGACTTGGTGGTCAGCAACATTGTGGTGAGAAGCCATGGATCTAGTCGTGACCATCCATCTTGGTGGGTGGCAGGAAGGGGTTATTGGGAAAGGGTCTCCGGCGGCAATGAGCACAACTGGCGCGCGGAGCAAAAGGATTCCCACAGACGGCGCCAACTGATGATACAGCGTGTCCCAGATGGAACGGGTCGGACTGATCCACACTTCCCAAACCGGTGCCCAATGTACCAAGCCCATAGAGAGACCTGCACAAGAGTTCAACGGGGAACGGGGAGTCCCCCAGCGAGCCCTCCGACGAGCAAGTTAGAAAGAGAGATGGAATGTAGAGATAGATCAGTGATAGAAAGCTTAACCTTCTTCTTGTCTTCAACGTCTGCTTATATCCTCTGGTAATCATTTCGTTGTCCCTTCCGACCTGTCATCTTGGCCGAAAGTCTATGCTCTAGCTTGCCATGCTCATGGTGAGGCCGTTCTGTCTCGACGGGAGGGGTTATTGCAATAAATGCTGTAAAGGCCTTCATTAATGGCTGATGTGCAGTGCAATAACTTTATTTTTATTATTTATGACAATGGGATCACACACATTATAATTGAAAGAAAATTAATTAAAAAAATAATTGAAAAAAAATGAAAAAAAATAATTGAAAAAAATTTAATTGGGAAAAAAATATTTGAAAAAAAAAAATTGTAAAAAAAGATTAATTGAAAAAAAATGAAAAAAAAATTAATTAAAAAAATAATTGAAAAAAATTTAATTGGGAAAAAAATATTTGAAAAAAAAATAATTGTAAAAAAAGATTAATTGAAAAAAAAATGAAAAAAAAATTAATTAAAAAAATAATTGAAAAAAAAATTAATTGGGAAAAAAAATATTTGAAAAAAAAATAAATTGAACAAAAATTTAATTGAAAAAAAAGTATTTGAAAAAAAAAATATTTAAAAAAAATTATTTGAAAAAAAAATTAATTGAAAAAAAAAATTGAAAACTAAAAACGTAAACTCATTTTTTGAGTTTAAGTTTTTTCCTCAAATTTATAAACTGAGACAACTATTTATTAACCAAAAAAATTATCAAACAAGTTTTTATGACAGTTTTTTAAATATTTGTAAATATAAATTGTAAACTAAAAACGGAATGGTTACCAAACAGGCCCTAATGTTGAAACATCCCTATTGTAAATTCTCAGTTTTGCTTGTATGATACTTGGGAGCAAATGATGTAGAATAGAACACAAGCCTAGCGCAGCTGCCATTGTGGTGACAAAGAAAGATAAATAATTGGCAATTTCTCAGGACAGAAATGAGCCCAGATGGAGGTCACTTGAGTAGAGGATATAAGTAGCTCTGCTAGGAGGACTTGGGAGTCTCTTCTCTTGAGTATACATTTTTTTTAATAGTTCTATTTAGTCTCTGCTAATGCCACTTGGGAGTCACTTTTGTAAGATACTTATATTTTTAATAGTTGTTGTTGCTGCTTTGTTCGTCTTTAAAGCATTAGCTAAGATGAGAGCCTTGAAGGTTGTATTTGTTAAAACAGCTTATGGGGTCTGTGCAAATTTTTTGGCAAATCACCTTTTTTAAATGTTGTGGAAAAATTTAGAAATCCCCTAGATATTGATTTGTGATTATGCATCAATTTTAGCAGAGGATGTAAGTAGCTCTGCTAGGAGGACTTGGGAGTCTCTTCTCTTGAGTATACATTTTTTTTAATAGTTCTATTTAGTCTCTGCTAATGCCACTTGGGAGTCACTTTTGTAAGATACTTATATTTTTAATAGTTGTTGTTGCTGCTTTGTTCGTCTTTAAAGCATTAGCTAAGATGAGAGCCTTGAAGGTTGTAATTGTTAAAACAGCTTATGGGGTCTGTGCAAATTTTTTGGCAAATCACCTTTTTTAAATGTTGTTGAAAATCTAGAAATCCCCTAGATATTGATTTGTGATTATGTATCAATTTTAATCAGTATATAACAATCCCAATCAAACAATCAAGACAAATTGACACAACGATTTTACGTGAAAAAATCACAATTGGACACCTTCAATTGTGATAAAAAATCACGGGCAAAAGCCACAAAACAATCAACTAAAAAGACATAAAGGAATTACACAGGTATACTCTCAATTACCTAGCGAATCCATGCCCAAATTGAACCAACCTCTACGTGCCTCTTCCAACCCCGTCTTCACCTTGGAATTGTCTTGACGATGAGCCACTCCAGAATCCACCAAAGCTTCAGTCTCGAATTCTTCAGAATCCACCGAAGAACAACTCTCTCTTTTGTATAGAATGAACAAACAAACCTTTGATGTGTTCTACTTAAGCCATGAGTTGAATACTCAATTAAACATCAAAGAAAACTAGCAAAATAGCCCCAAACCCTAGAACCCAAGAAGAAGATCTGGAGGCGTAATCCTAAAATCTGACAGAAACACGTACTTATAGAAATCTGGGACTGCGAAGCTCGCTCGAGCGAAGACTCTCTCGCTCGAGCGAAGACTCTCTCGCTCGAGCGAGGAACCAAAAACGCGTGTTTTCCATAAGTGGCTTCGCTAGAGCCAAACAACTTGTGCTAGAGCGTAAAATCATCCTTCCTAGGTTTTTGTATGGACGCACTCTTCGCTCGAGCGAGAACTCCTTCGCTCGAGTGAGCAAGGGCGGACAGTCAACTTCGAATGCAATTTTGCATTTTGCTTCGGGGGCACTGCCCCCTCGACCCCCGCGTGCTGACCAGGCAGCTCGATCCCCGTCATAGTCAGCGAAGTGACAGGCAATCATGAAAGAATCAGCACCACAAACTTCTCTGCAAGGCGCAACTCAGGTTGGATTCGCATCTAAAAACTTAAAGCCTCACTGAAATAAAAGTGCGAAAACAAATACAACTGAAATGAGTTTTGTCAAACGGAATTGCCAAGAATAAAAGCCTAACAGTTGTTCATCTCACACTAATGAGAGCTACTCTTGAAGTTCAAGTAATTTGACTTCTTCTTGACCATTTTGATTTTAATTTATGTATTTAAAGTCTAAACATGAATTGTTTCTATTCTTGGGAATGCAATGCATTCTTTCTTTTTTTTTTAATTTTGTTTTCAAGCTTAGTTTGTTTATTATTTTAATATACACCAATTATTAGTTCTTAATAATCGTTTATGACAGGTATGAATATCTGTTGCAACATTTAAATGTCAAGCTTAGCACAATTTTTTTTTTAAAAAAAAGACTATGGCAGCTTTTTTTGAACGTCCCTATATCCCAACCCCAACGGCTAGATTTTTAAAATGTATAAATATCTATGACGGCGTTTCAAAAATGTCGCTAAATATCTTAGTGACGTCATAGTACTGTTAGGGTAGGACATTTGGTGACGTTTAAAAACGCCGCCTATACTAATATAAAGACATTTTTCAAACGCCATAAAGCTATAGCGATGGTTGCGTTGTCGGCGTTTGGTACTAAATGTCACAAAAAGAATTAGCGACATTTTTAGTACTTATAGCGGCGTTTTTTAAATGCCGCTAAAAGTGCATTTTCTAGCAGTGTCATCTTCATGTACCTTTAATTTCATGCTGTTAATGAAATTTTTCTTTGCTGATCAAATAAAAAAAAATGTAGCAATGCGGACCACCAAATAACAACTCCGATGAAAATATAATCACAAATAAAAATTTTATTTTACTCTGCAAATTATCACTTAAAAATCAAATTTAATCCATACTTTTGTAGTTATATCAATTTTATAGCTAAATTGTTTGATTTTGATTCAATTTTATCGTTGTCATCGGTTGTCGTTTATAATCAAACAAAACTTACTAACGTGCAATTTTTTGCTTTTAGGTTGTCGATAATAGGGGTGTTGGCAACAGAGGCAGGTTTATGGATTATGCAAAAGTGAATTACTTGGTGTTCGGAGGGATAGGTGCAAACACATATCTTTGCAATTTTCCTTCAAATCTTTTCACTTTTCCTTCAAATCTTTTCACTTTTCCATGCCTTCATTGTGGAAGAAATGTGTAACTTTGTTCATATGTTGTGAATAGTTTTGTGGGTGTTTTTTTTTTCTTTCTTTTTTTTTCTTTTTTTTTTTTGTTCTTTTTGTCTTTTGTTGCCTCCTATTTCCATAGCATATTTTTGTGCAAATCCTTTACCGGATTTTATTGGTTTGCTAGATCAAGAAACAAATTAAGGTTGTGTGGTTCATATTTCTACAGCTAGGCTTAAAAGAGAAATTCTTTGGTTTCAAGGAGTGTGTTACGGTCTACCTGATCACCAAATATCATTAATGAAATGTTGTGAATGGTTTTGTGGGTGTTTTTTTTGTTTTTTGTTGCCTCCTATTTCCATAGCATATTTTTGTGCAAATCCTTTACAGGATTTTATTGGTTTGCTTGATCAAGAAACAAATTAAGGTTGTGTGGTTCATATTTCTACAGCTAGGCTTTGGTTTCAAGGAATGTGTTACGGTCCACCTGATCACCAAATATCATTAATGAAAATGTTGATGCAAAATCTCAAAGATAGTAAATGCTCTTTGACAATTGAAGAAAGAGTAAGTTCAAGCAATTGAAAAGGAGGTTGTGAAGCATGAATTTTTTCGATGGGTAGAAATAAATACAGCAGCAAACATATTTGCCGATTCTCTACCGCAGATCTATATCTAGGAAAATAGCACAATAAAATATGGTCAAACATACGGGATTTCGTTTTCCTAGGACCCAATCTCAACTATAAACCACCCCATTCGAGGGAGCTTCTAAGGTAGGAGTAAAAATTCAATGTAACGGTGACACAGATGACATGGTATGACCAACAAACAATAAAGTTACATGATGCGGAGGGTCAACCCAATAATTGTCTTACCACATATACATGAAGGGTAAAAAATAAGAATTGATTGGATGGTGATACCAATGACATGGTATCGTATTGAAGTTTTGTTTCCCTAAAGTAGAACAAGAATTGAGTGGAGTGACAAGTGAGAGATATCTCCTGCTGTATTCCTCAAAATTTGGGCAAAACAAACTTGAGTGTGTCGTATACCTCCTTTTTGAGAGAGTTCGAATTTACATATTATTTGGAGAGTTTAGCCACTAGTGAGTGGAGTGGAGAGCATACTCTCAAGAAATACTGTGAACCCATTCTTTTGAAATAGTGGAGATTATATGTGCACCGCGATTTTTCTACTCTACATAGGAGGTTTTTCACATAAATCTGGGTGTCCCTTACGGCTGTCTATTTTCTCTATCTTGGTAAATTAATTTATTTTTGTATATTTTAATTTACACTTGACAGTGGTTGGGAGTGTATTGCCCCAACAGAATGGTGTCTGAAATTTTGGTGTTGCTAATAATTTAGCTTTCAATTTAGCTTATAATGTGACAACTAAAAGAATTTTGGACTTCAAAATTGAGAATTTTTTAATTTTTTGTCTTCTGAATAGATTATGTTGAAATTCCTGAATCATACAAAAGGCAATTGTCTCATCATCAAGAGAACCTACAAGCATGAGAGGAAGCAAGTTTGAGATGGGGACCAAGTTCATATTTTTTTTTTTTGATCGGAAAAAAAAGAACTTTATTGATGGAATAAACAAGTACAAAGTACAAAGCGAATTACATCAATAAAGAAAAGGGAGGTGCAAAAGTATCCCAACGGGCTAAATCATCCTAACGAGGTTGGCACCATCTAGGTCATCCAATCATTTGCTAGCATTCCCAGAGTTAGAGAGAGACCAACGAGAAGAGAGACCACCTAACACGACAACAACAGCACAGACCAGCACAAAACATTCATCAAAGACAGACAAACAGCACAAACAACCATTCATCAAAGACAAACCAACCAGCACAAAATCCCCAAAACAGCAGCCATAGGTAGAGCATAGCAAAACAACAGAGCATTGGCATAACCAGAAGTAGATGTTGCTACTGAGGTTGCATTGACCATAACTAATGATTAATACTCTTAACTATATGAATACTGATTTGCCATGCATTTGATCAATCCTAGCATCTTCACCAACTAAATTAACTCTCAACAGCAACAACATACACACACTAGCCTACCTTCACCAGCATTGCAAATTGACGCTGAGAAACAAAACAGAACAAGATCTCTACTCTCAGCAATTAGATCTATGGCATGCAAATTCTCTTCAGCTTGCTTCAGTTTAGAATCCATATTCCCAAACACTTCAGAGTTCCACTGCCGTAGAGATTGTTTAAGTGCCTGCAACTTAATCTTCAATCTGTATCCTGCCCAGCCATCCACCTGAGTACCCTCCCACACTTCTTTCACCTGATTTAGAAAAGAGGGATGAGATGCCCAAGCATTTATGAATCTAAAAGGCTTTGGGCCCCAATTTTTGTCATCTTCCATTAGAATAATTGGGCAATGATTTGAGATGCATCTAGCAAGACCCCAAAGTTTGAACCTAAACTAGACCAACCATTCTGGCCCAACAAGAAACCTATCCAACCTGCTCCATCTCTCACCTTCCAAAGAATTACACCAAGTAAATTTCCTTCCCAACATAGGGAAGTCAATCAATTCTAGACAACTTATGAAATTACAAAGATTTGCCATTCCCCTATCCCTTCTTACACAACCCTTCCTTTCATCTATTGATTTGATTTCATTAAAGTCCCCCCCTATACACCACGGTTTGGGGAAAACAGCCTTAAGATTGATCAAAGAGACCCATAAGCTTCTCCTAGCACTCACATCATTAGGGGCATGCACATTCACAATCACACAGTCCAAGCTATTAAATAAGGTACCTGATAGTATGATGAAGCTCCTATTGCAACAGCAGTCAACTAGAGAGAAGATTTCAGGCTTCCACATACATAACAGGCCTCCAGCACTCCCATCAGCATCCACATTCATGTAAGCAACTTGGTCATAAGGCCAGATAGACTTCACACACCGATCTGAAATGTTTGCCCTTTTTGTTTCTTGCAACATCACCATATCCACTTTTCTTTCTTTGATAACTGCTTTGATTCTCCTCTTCTTCTCAGGCCTACCAAGCCCTCTAATATTCCAAGAAAGAAGCTTCATAAGAACTTACTATTCACTCTTGAGCAGCCCTTGATGCTGATCTAAACCCCTGCACTATCACTCCTATCAACAATCTATTCCATGTCATTCTCCTCCATTTCAATTATTTTCCTCAGAACTTCATCATCTTTGTTTCCCTAAAGTAGAACAAGAATTGAGTGGAGTGACAAGTGAGAGATATCTCCTGCTGTATTCCTCAAAATTTGGGCAAAACAAACTTGAGTGTGTCGTATACCTCCTTTTTGAGAGAGTTCGAGTTTACATATTATTTGGAGAGTTTAGCCACTAGTGAGTGGAGTGGAGAGCATACTCTCAAGAAATACTGTGAACCCATTCTTTTGATATAGCGGAGATTATATGTGCACCGCGGTTTTTCTACTCTACATAGGAGGTTTTTCACATAAATCTGGGTGTCCCTTACGGCTGTCTATTTTCTCTGTCTTGGTAAATTAATTTATTTTTGTATATTTTAATTTACACTTGACAGTGGTTGGGAGTGTATTGCCCCAACAGAATGGTGTCTGAAATTTTGGTGTTGCTAATAATTTAGCTTTCAATTTAGCTTATAATGTGACAACTAAAAGAATTTTGGACTTCAAAATTGAGAATTTTTTAATTTTTTGTCTTCTGAATAGATTATGTTGAAATTCCTGAATCATACAAAAGGCAATTGTCTCATCATCAACAGAACCTACAAGCATGAGAGGGAGCAAGTTTGAGATGGGGACCAAGTTCATATATTTTTTTTTTTGATCGGCAAAAAAGACCTTTATTGATGGAATAAACAAGTACAAAGTACAAAGTACAAAGCGAATTACATCAATAACGAAAAGGGAGGTGCAAAAGTATCCCAACGGGCTAAATCATCCTAACGAGGTTGGCACAATTTAGCTCATCCAATCATTTGATAGCATCTCCAAAGTTGGAGAGAGACCAACGAGAAGAGAGACCACCCAACACGACAACAACAGCACAGACCGACACAAAACATTCATCAAAGACAGACAAACAGCACAAACAGCCATTCATCAAAGACAGACCAACCAGCACAAAATCCCCAAAACAGCAACCAGAGGCAGAGCATAGCCAAACAATAGAGCATTGGCATAACCAGAAGCAGATGTTGTTACTGAGGTTGCATTGACCATAACTAATGATTAATACTCTTAACTATATGAATACTGATTTGCCATGCATTTGATCAATCCTAGCATCTTCACCAACTAAATTAACTCTCAACAGCAACAACATACACACACTAGCCTACCTTCACCAGCATTGCAAATTGACGCTGAGAAACAAAACAGAACAAGATCTCTACTCTCAGCAATTAGATCTATGGCATGCAAATTCTCTTCAGCTTGCTTCAGTTTAGAATCCATATTCCCAAACACTTCAGAGTTCCACTGCCGTAGAGATTGTTTAAGTGCCTGCAACTTAATCTTCAATCTGTATCCTGCCCAGCCATCCACCTGAGTACCCTCCCACACTTCTTTCACCTGATTTAGAAAAGAGGGATGAGATGCCCAAGCATTTATGAATCTAAAAGGCTTTGGGCCCCAATTTTTGTCATCTTCCATTAGAATAATTGGGCAATGATTTGAGATGCATCTAGCAAGACCCCAAAGTTTGAACCTAAACTAGACCAACCATTCTGGCCCAACAAGAAACCTATCCAACCTGCTCCATCTCTCACCTTCCAAAGAATTACACCAAGTAAATTTCCTTCCCAACATAGGGAAGTCAATCAATTCTAGACAACTTATGAAATTACAAAGATTTGCCATTCCCCTATCCCTTCTTACACAACCCTTCCTTTCATCTATTGATTTGATTTCATTAAAGTCCCCCCCTATACACCACGGTTTGGGGAAAACAGCCTTAAGATTGATCAAAGAGACCCATAAGCTTCTCCTAGCACTCACATCATTAGGGGCATGCACATTCACAATCACACAGTCCAAGCTATTAAATAAGGTACCTGATAGTATAATGAAGCTCCTATTGCAACAGCAGTCAACTAGAGAGAAGATTTCAGGCTTCCACATACATAACAGGCCTCCAGCACTCCCATCAGCGTCCACATTCATGTAAGCAACTTGGTCATAAGGCCAGATAGACTTCACACACCGATCTGAAATGTTTGCCCTTTTTGTTTCTTGCAACATCACCATATCCACTTTTCTTTCTTTGATAACTGCTTTGATTATCCTCTTCTTCTCAGGCCTACCAAGCCCTCTGATATTCCAAGAAATAAGCTTCATAAGAATTTACTATCTACTCTTGAGCAGCCCTTGATGGTGATCTAAAGCCCTGCACCATTACTCCTATCAGCAGCCTATTCCATGTCATTCTCCTCCATTTCAATTATTTTCCTCATAACTTCATCATCTTTGCCTTCAAAATCAATGCCCAGACTATGTCCGACTCGAATTGTAGCTTGAGCCTCCTTTAATAGCATATCGTGTTTGCTTGATCTACTAGTCTAAGATAGTGAAGAAGAAATTATAGCTACAGTTGCTCTAAAGATGGCCCCCCTTTGAAACCCCATTTTCATCACTATTTTCCTCTGATTTCTCCGACCCTTTCCTTTACTCTCCTTGCCTTCTAATCTTTTATTAGGTGTAGTATCTTGATTGCTTTGACTATCTCCTTCAACACTGTCAATAGCAATGCCTTTGCCATTCTCCACCTGGGATGAACATGTGTTGGATCCAGATGCTCTACAACTCTGCTACAGCTAGGGCCCAGCCCATTTGACTTAGACTTGTCCCTGTTTTGTTCATTCAGTAGGCCATCAAACTGGGCTTGATCAAAAACTACTTCTAAATTAATGCTGGGTTTTGAAGGCCCATTTCCACTTAAGCTTCTCATAAGCCCATCAGGGCCCAAGCCACCTTCAATTCTTCCACTTTCTGTAGTTACTCTCTGCCCTTTCTTTGTGATTGCTGCCAATAGTCCACCTTAGTCCATATTGACCTCATCATTTTGACTTTTACTAGCAATACACTCAACTGAGGTGTTAGGCATGCTTCCCTTGAGCCTCGTGCACTGACCTTCTTCTACTCTAGGTCCCATAATGCTACAGGTCTCATTTACTACAGAGACGGCAAAAAGGCTAGTATCTACTCCCTCAGGCTCCTCCTTCATTTTGACATTACCACTTGCAACTTGTGGCACACACTTGTCATAGGCCACCCCATCCCCTTGTTGCATCCCATCATTACCCTCTTCCTCCCATCCTCTGCAACAATTTGAAATTTGATCACCGCCAGTGATGCCATGAACAGAAACATCCCTCACCTTGTTGCTATGACCTAGGACATTGACCAATTTAGAACCAAGCTCTTCACTCACTCTGCTTGAGTGGATATGACCTCTACATTCCAGGTTAACTACACTGCTGATCATCTCTAAATGTGATGTAAGAATCCTGAGTTGACCACATGCCATGGATGACAACTTGAGGGTGCCCTCATTAATATTCATGACCTTACCCCAGATTTCCCCAATCTTGATGAAATTAGCCGTGTTCCAAAGAGGAGGTGGCAGACCATAACAGTTCAAATCCATGTATCTTTCTTGCTCAAGTTTTAGTCCCCTCCTCCACTCCACCATCGTTTCACACCATTCGTGGATCCAAGCTTTAAGGTTCTTCATGCCTCTGTTTTTGACCTCTAGTGAAGAAAACGCTAAGTATGCAACTCTCCCATCACCATCCTTCACTTGCACATCAGACATACCTCTGGTATGTAGTTCCTTTTTAAGATCAGAGCAGTGATAGTGAGACTAGAGTTTTTCTATCACACTGCCATACAACCAGCCATTTCCATACTCCACAGCATTCACTGAGATAGATTTCCCATTTGTTACTTTACCCCCCATTACAACTTTTGCATAAGACTTCCCTTTTGTGCTGATTTCTTCCACTCTCATCCATCTTTTTCCTGTTTCCACTGGTGGTAGATGATGAACATCAGCTTGTGGTTTGACTTTGCTTATATTCTTCTTTTTGAAATCAGTTTGCTTAACCTTCAAAGCTCTGCCATCACACCAGGTGTCGTGTGCTTTTTGGATTGCCATTTCAGCTACTACCGGGCAATCATACCGAACAAAGCCGAACCTGGTTCCTGTTGAGTGCCTCCGTTTGCTGGGTATGTAGACATCGATGACTACCCCAAAGTTTGTGAACAAATCGTATAACCCTTTTGGATGCATTGAGTCCGGTAGATTGTCAACAAAAACGTTGTGAACTTCACCCGTTGAATTTGATCTGCCACCAATATGCCTCCTCCGGAAAACTGTTCTCCATCCTCCCAATTTTACCCCACGCTGCTCCATTGATTCGTATAACTGAGTTCATATTTATGTAATTGGGTTAACAGCAATCATACTATACAATTCTACATATACAATTTTATGCAACAGAGCAACAACAAGCATTTTATATCCAATGATCACACTGGGGCAACATCACATAAGTTAATAGTTATTTGTCATCACCAAACCCATAAAGAGCATAAAGAGACAATAAATAATATTTTAAAAAAATACCCGCTTCATAAAAAATTTTAAGATACAAACTCCGTACCTTATGTAGTATAGATTGAATGATCCAGCTGTTGTTGATTGACAATAACTCTAGTGATTGATTCACCTGCAATACGTGTACAAAGCATTATACATACACACATATATTAAACATCACCTTTTAAATTTTTCATAAATTACAGCCACATACATTGGCCTAATTTTCCATTCAGCCATGACCCAAGCATTTGTAATAGTGCATATCATAAAGAAGAGTAAGTAATAACCAACAGCCTTTCATTAGTAAAGAAATACCATACATATTAACTTCTTTAATCTGTGATCAATGAATAACCCAACAAAGTTCAAATACCTTAGGAATTTCCATATCTTGTACATATAATTTGTCCATAGGACCTTCGGCAAATGTATATATATATTCATTTAAAACTCAATATATATATATATTCAAAATAAAATTTAAAAAAAAAAATCAAAACTAAACGAGTATGTAGAGGCAGTCCTTGGTCGAGGTTAAAGGGAATTGGTGGAGGTTTGAGAAAGGGTTTCGCTATTTTTTTTATTTATTTATTAGCAAAATGAAATAATTTTATTAATAAAATTTAATATACAAATAATACTGACACAACTGTCAATAAAGAAACGGCTGATACTATTATCTTGCCTGCTCGAATTCTTTTCCCAATTTAGTTTTGATTGAGTTTCACAAAAAGACAAAGAATAATGTTTAAACTGACTGTTGTGGTTTTCCATGATATGAGGTAAAATAAAGTTATGAAAACTAGGGAGTGAAATGTATTTTTTAATGCTTTATCATAGTTGTACTTTTATAATTTGCTTATTATGTTAGAAAATATGTGTTTCCATCCCTCCAATTTATCTATAAAAAATGACAACAAAACAAAACGCATCCCTTGAGTATAGCTCAATTAAAAATAATTTGTAACATTTAGTAATATTTTTTTGAGACAAATTTTTTAAACTGTTGCTGAAAATTAAAAATTAGTCAGTGTGTTTGGTTTGAGTTTTCTTGATTAAATATTTTGAAAATTGAGTTTTTTTGGTGTTCCTATTTTGTTTTGTTTTTAGTGAATATTTTTAAAATTTTAAATATTTTTTTATTTTTTTAGATGCACCTTACTTAGATGTATCTAAAAAGTAAGAAAATTATGAAAAAATATTTTTAAAAATTAATAAATACATAAAAATATAAAAAAAATGTACTGAATTCTTGTATTTTTGGTATTTAGTGAATTTTAAAAAAAATATATATAATTTTTTTACTTTTTTGGTGTATTTCTATTAGGTGTGTCTAAAAAGTAAAAAAAAAAAAAATTGCTTAAAATATTAAAAAAATTCAGTAAAAACAAAAAAACACGAAAAATAAGAAAGTAGAATTTTCTACAAAGTGTTTTGGAAAAATGGAACCAAGCAAGCTGAGTGACTTTTTTGTAACGATTTTTTTAAACTGTTGCTAAAACTTATAATTAGTAATAATTTTTATGACAACTTTTAATCTGTCGTTGAAATTAACAATTAGTGACCTTTTTTTATAGCATTTAATGTAAAATGCCATTAAATATCGTAGAACCTATTGAACAATAAATTCACGTATTAGGACCTATACGTAAATCTCCTCTAATCTTATTCAAAGATAAGTTAATATAATTATATACCAAAACTTAAAAGATTTATTATATTTTTTACAAATCTAAAAAATGGTCACTATAATTTAATTAATAAAAAATGGATTGGTGCAGTTGAAGAATCATTCATCATGTAAAGGTGGAAGACTGGGTAAAAAAACATTATCATATGCTTTCTATTAAAAAATATGAGACAAATTCATCATTGACTCTTAAACATTATATAATTATATATACCTATGTCAATGCCATGCTAGCTTTTTGTTACCTCATTATAGCTAAATTATTTAATTTTAAATTAATTTTATCATTGTCATCTGTTGTCTTTTATAATCAAACAAAATTTACTAACGTGCCACTAAAACTTTTATTTTATAACCTAACCAATCCCCAAAAATCAATTAGACTCCTCAATATTTTTTTGACTAACTAGTATAATAACATATTGGCTTTTTGTTCTTTTATTATTATTCTTTTTCCTTTTTTTTTTTTTGGCAAAAGATATCATCCATTAATTTTAAATAATTCAGTATATCAATCATTTATCAGTTTTTAATTTTCACTAAGCTTTATTGGGGCCTTTAAAATTCAGAATTTTTTTATGAAATAGTATAATAGCTAAAAAAAAATCAAACTTTTTTTTTTTAACTGCATGAGTTATATTTCGACATCTTTGTCATATATATACAGACACTCTCATGAGAATATCTGTACAAGGGGGGCATTAATGTGGGTATCTATACTATATTGTGGGGATGGAGACGATTTTCTGGCTTTGTGCCAAAGCCACCCTGATGTTGATGTAAGCAGTTAGAAGAAGAAATTAGAAACTAGTGAAGATATTGAAGAACCATTCATATCCTTGAATTCAATGGTGGTTGAGGAAAAAAGTTAGACTTGGTAATTCTTATCTTATTGGCATTGGAAATAATATAATCACAAAATTCAACTACTCTTATCTCTATCTATATCTATAAATAGTCAGGTTTTCCATGCTAGATATCTATCACCTCCTTCAAGCAATTAGGCATATATAGAAATTCCAGTTTGCTTCAAACAAACAAATTTTGTGTTTTTGCTTTCAATTGATAAAAATGGCCACTCACTTCATCCTCGTAGCCATAGCCATTATGGCCTTGGCTTCTACACTTGCCTCTGCTTCTGACCCAAGTCAACTACAGGACTTTTGTGTTGCTGTCAAAGACACCAAATCTGCTGGTATATTTTTTACTCATCTCTATCTCCCAACTTTTTACATTACAAACTCAAGTCTCATGCTTTCAAATATGATTTTAGTGGCAAATTTAATTTAATAAAAAACAAAGCCCAATTAATATTTTTTTTGTCATTTAGTAATCAACATTTAATTGTGGCAATTTCACTTTCAATGGATGACATGTGCATCAAAGTTATCTTCCAAACTCGCTTCATTAGTATTCATTGTAAAAATAAAATAAAATAAAATACAATTTTTGGAACAAAAAATACACATAAGCTAAAAAAGGTTAATTGCACTTTTGCTACCTGAAATATACTCTAACAATTTAATTGTTTAAGTTTGTAAAGGGTCGGTTTTTATTTTCTTAGACTAGATCATCGTAACAATATTGAAATTTTATTATTTTATATAAGATTTTCTTTCTTTCACCCAATCCTCACTGAAGCACAACTTGATTTCATTTGCATACAGCTTTTGTGAATGGCAAGTTCTGCAACGACCCAAAGCTCGCCACAGCCAATGACTTTTTCTACTCTGGCCTCCTCACTCCACAAAACACATCTAATCCAGTTGGATCGACAGTCACTCCTGTAAATGTCATGCAAATACCAGGCCTTAATACTCTTGGCATCTCCTTAGCTCGCATCGACTTTGCACCTTATGGCCTCAACCCACCCCACACACACCCTCGCGGAACTGAGATCCTTGTGGTCTTGGAAGGTACTCTTTATGTCGGCTTCGTGACCTCCAACCCTGACAACCGTCTCTTCACAAAGGTCTTGTACCCAGGAGATGTTTTTGTGTTCCCACAAGGTCTCATTCACTTCCAGTTTAATCAGGGAAAGACTAATGCCGTAGCTCTTGCTGGCTTGAGCAGCCAAAATCCTGGTGTCATTACCATTGCTAACGCAGTGTTTGGGTCAAATCCAAAAATTTCTGATGATGTTCTTGCTAAGGCATTCCAAGTGGACAAGAAAGTGGTAGACCATCTTCAAGCTCAATTCTGGTGGCCCAACAACTAGAGAAATAAACAAAAAGAAAGTACCCACATGAATCTATTGTTTGTTAAACTTTAAATAGATATGATTCAATATAGCATGAATAAGTGTGGGTTGTTTGTGGATGATTTCCTTATAATTGTTTTCCTATATTTTTACAATAACAAAGTTTGCTAAATAATACTTTCTCTCTCTCTCTCTCTCTCTCTCTCTCTCTCTCTCTCTCTCTCTCTCATATAAGAATGCCACGCTCCTGATTTTTCTCTAGTCTCCCATATTCAATAGCTAGAAGACGGCGATGGACTATCAAACTTTGGTTATTGAAATCCTCAAATCAGTCTGACTTGGTTATACTCTTTATGTGGATGATTTTAGAATTTAGAAACAAGGCAAAATATTAAAAAAATAATTCCAACGGGCCATCTAAAATTTTCCAATGAGATATAGCTATTTGCCTTTTTTTTTTTTTTGATAAATTACAAATATATCTCCTGAGATTTGCTTGAAATACAGATTGTCTGCTGCGGTTTGAAAAAAAATTTATTTAACAAAATTAACTAAAAAAATCAAAAGCATAATTGTTCTCCTATATAATAATAAAATTATCAAAATTATTAATTAAAACATATTTTTAACATCATTAAAAACTGTTAAGTAATTTATTAATTTATTAATAAAAGTGGGCGATTTGTTATGAAATTAGAAACCTACGGGGTGAAATGTAATTTTCAGAACAATAAAAAGTAATTTGTATTTTAATCAAATCTCTAAAGGCGTATTTCTAATTTATTTTTATTTTCTTTATTTTTTTTCTTTCCCCTACTTTTTGCTAGCCAAATTTAGCTGGTCAAAATCACTAGCCAAACGTTAAAAAAAAGTTATTTACTCCTCAATTTCCTTCTCCCTCTCTCCTCCTTTATCATCTTTTCATAAAAACTAAAAAAAACATTAGCAAAAAAACAAATCTTCCATAATAACTAGCTAAGTGCATTTGTAATGGGCTCTTCAAAAAGGGTTTGTTGGTTATTGTAGCTACTTTCTGTCCATTTTAATTCCTTCAACAGGATAGCTACTACAATAACTATTTTAACACTTATTCTCCATGCGAGCTGCATTTGAAGAGATTTGAGAGCTTCTTTAAACACTTTGTATGAATGGATAGGCAAAATATGTAGTAATGTTGGAGCACATATAAAAAAAATTAAAAAATTAAAAAAAATAGAAAAATTAACAATATGTCTTTTTTGTATTTTAATTAATGAAAAAATAAAGAGTAGCATTCGAGTTGCTACGTAAAGATTATTATTAGAGTAAATGTTAGTTAAACTGAGTTACTAAGATAAGGATTATTTTTTGTATGTACTATTTAGCTAGTAAAAATAGCTATAGCCTTCTAATAACTATTATTAGTTAAAATTCTTTCTTTTCTTCTAGAAAGAATGCAAACTCAATCACAATGTGCACAGGTATAATGACTAAACACCCGTGGAAGGAATTTGTAAGTTTTGAGTGAAGTCTAGATTCATGAGATATGGGCACATTTTTTTTTATATTATTATTATTATTATTATTATTATTATTATTATTATTATTACTTATCCTGATCTATGAATACTCTTAAAACAATAGAGTTTCTACATATGAAGGAGGAAAGATGTGTTCTTTTGCAAGATGATTGAAACACAAGGAACATCACAACAAATTAACGTTTTAGAAAACAAATTTATGGACAAAATCATTTTTATAGACGAAATATTTTAATTATCAAAAGTGTCATTATTGAATTTTTAGTGAGAAAATTTAACATTTAGTGATGGATTACTATCCTTTTATGATTAAAATTTTTCTCTCAAAAATTAAACTTTTTTGGCACCAAATTATTTCGTTCATAAAAGTGCATTTATTGGCAACATTTTCAAAATTGTCGCTAAATTTTTTTTTTTTTACATATTGGGGGGACTTTTTAGAGATGACCCTTGCGACAATAAGAATTATTCTCCAAATATGTTTTGCTACAAAATTTTTACTTGTTAAACCCAAAAAAATTGATTTCTAAAATCTTCATATGTCGTAGTAAAATCTAGTGAGGCCTCATCATTTTGTGCTACAAATCAGCTTTAACATATATGTTTGATCAAACTATTAGATGATATGGCAAATCAAAAATACATAAATCTCAAGACATAATCTAATAATTAAAAGTGTACTAGGATATGAGAACAGCGATTTTGAGATAAAGGATTCCATGTTAGTGATTCTTTATTTATCTATTTATTTATACTAGTGGTTTGGCAAATGTGCACTTGCCACCCACATTGCCCATCGGATTATTACTTGATATTTTCATTATTACTGAAAAATCTAAAAATTCCTTAAATATTGATTTGTAATCACGTATTAATTTTAACCAGCAAATAGCAATCCCAATCAAACAATCAAAGACAAATCGACACAATGATTTTACGTGGACAAACCACAATTGGAATGCCTCCAATTGTGATATAAAAAAAAAAGAGCAAAAATCACAAAACAATCTACTAAAAAGACATAAAAGAATTACAAAGTGTACTCTCAATTACATAGTGAATCCACGTCCGAATCGAACTAACCCCTATGTGCCTCTTCCAGGCCTATCTTCACCTCAAAATCATCTTGCCCAATATTGAATCCATAACACCGATGTTGAATCCACGATGATGAACCACTCCATAATCCACCAAAGCTTCAGGTCCAAATTCCAGGGAATCCACCGAAGAACAAATCTCGCTTTTGTGAATAAAACAAGATAAACAAACCCTTTGATATAATCCACTCAATTCATGATATAAACTCTCACAAATATCACAGGAAACAAGCAAAGAAGTTCCATATGAAAACCTTAATACCCAAGAAGAAGATCTAAAAGCCATAACCCTAAAATCTGATAGAACCACATATTTATAGAAAACAGATCCGCGATCTCCACTCGAACGGAGTGACTAAAAGGCATATGACTAAACATGGTCTACACTTGAGCGCAGGAATGGCCACTTGAGCTGAAAAAAACAACTTCCAGTACTTTTGCAGGCGAGTGAAACTTCTGAAAAGTCGCGATCTCCGCTCGAGTGCAAAAACAACTTCAACTGCAATTTTTCATTTTACTTCGGAGGCGCTACCCTTCGACCCCACCTGGGCACCAGGCGCTACCCGCGACCCGCCAAGGGGCGTTGCCCCCTTGACCCCCGCGAGCTGACCGGGCAGCTCAATCCCCAACATAGTCAGCAAAATGGCAAACATGAAAGAATTAACTTCAGAAACATCTATGCAAGGCACAATTCAGGTTGGATTTGCATCTAAAAACTCATAACCTCACTGAAATAAAAGTTGAATAAAATTACAACTGAAAGGAGTTTTGTCAAATGAGATTACCAATAACAAAAACCTAACAATCTCCCCATTTGGCAATGCCGTGACAAAATACAACTAACAAATAAAATCCTAATCATTCCAACCCATTACAGCCTGCAAAAGCAAACTTTTTTCTCAAAGTCATGATCTTCAAAATAGCTATTAGTGCCACAATCTCCAAAACCCATTACAGCCAACAAAAACAAACTTCTTTCTCGAAGTCATGATCTGCAAAATAGCTATTAGTGCCACAATCTCTAAAACAACTATTAGTGCCACAAGAGTATATGAAAAAGCAATAGACATATGACCAGATTATCTTAAAGCATAAGATGGAAATATGAATAGATGTAACTTGGAGATTTTTAGAGCATGTAGCATGAATAGATAACAATCTTAAGAAACATGCAAACACGCTCAAAAATCATTTTGATTTTGACTAAAACTTCTCCCCCCTTTTTGTCATGAATTGTCGAAGGAAGCTCAATCAATGAAAATAAGAGCATAAACCACACAAGCCAGGACGAGATGATGTTGATGATGTAAAAATTAAGAACTTGCGAGAAGTAAGCAATAAACAAGCAGTGGACAGCTACATACAAACCAACTATAATGCTAACCTCCCTTACCAAACCAATCGATTTAAGTTCATGCTAAAAAAAAAACCCTTGCAATGATAGACCAAACTCCCTCTCACTAAAAGCAACCACAAACACTGAAAACATTGAACAAGAAGAAAAAAAGACAAAATAATATGGTGGAGCAAGTAAGGAATTTCAGATTTGTGCCTTAAGCCATATAAGATTATCCAATAAACACAATTACTTGAAAGCACAATGCACAGCCTCTAGAAGATTCCTCATAAATCCCATGATAAAAGCATAGATCTGAAAGTGTGAAAAGCATAGATCCCATGATAAAAGTGTGTGTGTGACTCTTGGAGTTCGACAAACACTAGATTCAAAATCCTAGAAGTGATCTGAAAGCTGGACTTTCGGCAAGAGAATCTAAGCACAACTAAGGAAAGTCAAACCACTAGGAATCAAAGAGTATTTGTTGAGTAAAAACAGAGGCTCTCTCTCAATCAATGAATCTTTTTTTTCTTTCTTTCTTTTTAACATTTTTTTTGCATTCTTTTGCACATTTTTTTCCTTTCTTTTGCACACTCATTGGCAGGTTTCAAGCTCAAAAGTATGGAAAAAGAACCAGAGAAGCATAGATACAATAAGGATAGCCTGGTTGGTGACTCTAAGGTAGCCTTTTCCTCATGGCTGGACAACAAAGAACAGAGGGGAAAGCCGTGGAGATGCAAAAAGATGGAAGGTAGTTAAGAGACTCAACATCACCCATGATGTGCTAGTATAGGTCAATTCTTCTAGAAAAGCAAAAGATGCAATGCTAGAAGTCTATAGAGAAAAATGATCACTAAGGCAGAAGACTCCGATATTTGCTAATCCAAGAGTGTGTGCAGAATGAGACATACTAATCAAAGAATACACACTCTGAAATGAGTAATGACCAGAGAAAGCACACACACATTAACATGTAATAGATATTCTCATCAATTCCAATATGCATCTCAAAAATTACAAGCTTGCAAAACCATACAAAGAAAATCTTTTCGGATTTTTTTTTTCCTTTCAAAGCAAGACAGAAAATGAACAAACAACCACAAAACGATCCAAAAAAAAAAAAAAAAAAAAACAAACAAACAAAACCAACAGCCAAAAAGAAAAAAAAAATGAATAAGCAAATTAACACAAGCCAAGTTTTTTCACCCAAACTGCTTTAGTATGAACAAAGTTGTGAGAATTATGGTTCTTGGGTGGTGTGTTGACGTTGTGAGTCCCTTCCCCTTCAATGGGAACCCATCTCGACTTAGTTTCCAACTTCCTATTCCTAGGTCTAGTCAAACACAACCTCTATTCATGGTTGGTCTCAAGCAAATCAAGATAACGAGGTCTAATATAACCCTTAACCTCATTACCATAAATGAAGTGTCTCCTACCCCACGAGATGTTGAAATTTCTTCCATCTCTATGAGACACTCTCCTATGCAACTCCTAACAATAAGGGCGAATATAACCATACATACCACAATGATGACAAATAAAAATAGAGTGTACCTTCTTTTCTTTGGCCTTACCAACTCTAGGAAGATTGAGAAGTACATCCTCATGTTGAATTTTTTGTTCTCTCTTTCCTTGAGTTCTTGTATCATGAGATGTAGATGCACTCCATTTTTGCTCTTGGTCACCACAAAAGCCGATGCCACTCTTGTCATAACTCATTTGTTGAGACCAATGATATTGTCCAAAATCTTTGATCCTTTGTTCCAAAGACCAATGGTAACCATAGCACACTTGAGCTCTTCCTCTTTCTTGATGATTAGCTCTTCCAAGGCAACTTGAGATATCTCGAGAGTATCAATCTTTTCTTCATACGTTGCATAGATTTGCTGTAGTCAGGAGTTTTGCACAAAGGGCTTGTCGATCATAAGATATCTTGATGGCATCATTTCTAACCTCAGAAATCTCCTCCTTTAGTTTGACATTCTCACTTTCACATGCTTTGAGTTTTATAGTGAGTTTGTCATTCAATTTGGATAAATTAAGAGATTCCTTATACAACTTTTCATAAGGTTGCTGAAGTTCTTCATCATCACTGTCACAACCCAAACCCCCCCCTATAGGTTTAGCATCGTAACCAGCCAGTAATCTTTGGATTACCGAAGGCCTCTGAAATAGATTAACAAAATTAAGGGGGCTCGCGGAACCAAATACATAAATATAAATGTCCAATGAGCTGTGCTGACTTAAGTAAAACAAAATATTTAAAACTTTATATACATAACCAAAAGTCAGCCATACATTATACCCACACACATAATAGCATCTTAAGTACAGCCAACAAAAATTACAATTCGAGCCTTATCTACAAAAACAATAGAGCTTAAAACACGTGACACTTCAAGAACCTCCACGTGAGGCGCAATGGTTGACTGACCACAGAACACAGATCCAAACAAAAGCCCTTAGGCTTGAACTCCAGAATGCCCACCTATGCATGTATATACACACAGTGAGCTAAAACCCAGTGAATAACATTGAAGTAAAGAGGTTAGTGAATGAAATCCGAACATGTCATAAGCGTAAAACAGATTATAACATAATCATTTTCGTATCTGAACATAATAATGGTACATCCCATAGAACACATCACATATCGTCTTCCGACTAGAGTAATTGGTTCCGGATACCGATTAAACACATATCACCACAATGAAGTGGCTAACGAGATCTTGTAATCATATATATGTCATGGACCCGCATTAACATGCCGTTCCCCATAACTTAGAACTATCTATGGATGCCATAATAGATTTCAAACGTAGGACATTCGTTCACGTAAACAAATATCATTTCAGAAATTATAACTTATCAAATTACATTTGGAACATAATTCATATGAACATATCTTTACAATAACGTTACTCGCAGTGGTTCTCGTAAACGGTCAATCAGTCTTCGGACATTGACCTACAAACATAAAAGTACATAACACAAATATATTTTATCATTACACATTCATATGGCCATCACGGCTTAGCTTTCTTACATAAGTTTCTTGCTTAACGCATTGATCAAACCCACTCTTGTAATCTCTTAACTTAGTACATTCCTTTTCTTAGTGTGTTTCTAATCTATAACCTCATTACTATGGCTTAATTAAGTCTTAGGAATGCCTAAGATGCAATGAGGATACCAAAATGCATAGGAAAACACTTAGTCAAATTTCTGAAAACAGGGTCGCCGCTTGAGCGTATTTTTCCTCGCTCTAGCGGACATGCAAAATGTGAAAGGTCACTCGAGCGCAGCTTCCTTCGCTCAAGCGGTCTGCAAAAACATGACACTTCTGGGAGCTTGCATTTCATGCTCGAGCGTACCTCTGGTCGCTCGAGCGTAAGTGTACGCACTCAGAGTGGTCGCTCGAGCGTAGGTGCAAATTCAGGTATTTTCATATTTGATCACCAAGCTCAAAACTCGAATTCAACTTTCAAAACACATCTCTTTGGGCCCCAAAACTTGAGATAACATAGTAAACTTGTAAAATATGATGAATTAAGGATTATTTCATAAAATCATGGCCCAAGAGTTTGTCAATAGCTCACAATTCAACATGAAACTCAAGAAGCAAAACATGCATGTAAAATCTTTCAAACTCTCTTCTTCAAAATCAAGAAACTAGCAAATTTAGCTCATAAGCCCCACGCATGTAAGAAATTCCCTCTCAAAACATGAATTCAAGTGATTAAACATGGTAATTCTAACATGCACGCACCAAATAATTTACCAAAATAATTTAGATGCTCAAAATCAAATTTAACATGTCAAAACTCCATATCTCCATGCATGTATGCCTCAAATTCATTCAATTTCTTTCCTTCCACTTCCAACATATGCAATTGAGCCTCAAACCTTTATGAATTATGCATGCATGTAATTTCTAGCTTTTAATTTCAACTCTAATGGCATGGATGATGCTTAAACATGAGAGTTCTTGACAAATTCATACATGCATGTATGACTTAGGAACAATTCCTTCATTCTAAGCTTATATTATGCGTTTAAATTCATAATCTTCATGTTGATAACTTAGATTCATAAATTGGGGGTTGAATTCATACCTATGGTCTTGAATTAATTAGATTCTTGCACAATATTGATGAACTCAAGCAAAGTCTTCAACTTCTACCTTGAATCTACACTTTCTCTCTCTAAAACGGAGTCTCTCTTTCTCTAAGATGTATGAATTCAGATTTTTGGCATTCAAAGATGGGCAAGGATGAGCTCAAATGAGCTTAAGGGCTCATATTTATATTTATGATGCTATAGTATATTAATTGGAACATTAGGCTATCCAAACACAACTTAATTAATCGTTCTGAATCAATTTTTAATAAAAATTGCCACAGTGTTCTAAAAATTCCAAACAACATAACCATGTAATCAATTTCGATTTCGGATGCCGATAATGCTTTCAATTTTTTTCATATTAAAGCGGAATTCCAGACAGATATTTTTACAACTAACAGATAGAAAGCTAAATATCATGCAAAATATATAATAAACCCATAATTTATTTTATCCACTTAATTAACATCCTTAATTACGGGATAGTAGCTAATTGCAGATCGGGGTTGTTACAATCACTCCCTAAGGATTCATCATCGGTGATATTCTCGATCGGCCTTTGCGGATACTCTGTTTGTCTGTCAGTTTCAAAAGCCGCCATAAAAGCAAGGAATTGTTCAAGCCCCTCTCCGTCTTGTGCTTCGTTGTCACTTTCATCTTTGTCAGACTCTGATTCATCACCCCACGTGATAGCGAAGGCTTTTTTTTTTCCCCTCAAACAAGTAGGGCATTTTTAGCAAAGTGGCCAAATCCTTGGCATTCATAGCATTGGACTCTTTTAGAGTTCCCTTGTATCTTTTCTTTCTTCTTCTGGGTTGTAGAATTAATTTTGAATTTACCTTTGCCTTTGGATTTATGAATTGATTCCAAAAGATTAAGATTCTTTTTCAGAATAGACTTTTTAAATTATTTTACGAAAGCATCCGTAATCTTGGAGTCAATCTCACAATCTTCATCAGAATCCTTTCCAACTGTATAAGCACCACTAAACATAATATCATCTTTTTGTTTCTTTTTGAAATTTTTATGTGCCTCATAAGTTTGGAAATTTCCAACCAAATGATCCAGCTTGAGGTTGTCAACATCTTGAGCCTCCTCAATAACCGTAACTTTTGATTGGAACCAATAGAGCAAGGACCTCAATTTTTCCCACAATCTTCAATTCTAGTATTTTTTTTTACCTAAATTGAAGCTGGAATTTACAATGTCACTCAACTTCGCATAAAATTCATCAATGGTCTCACTATTTTTCATAGAAAGGTTTTCAAAACTAGATGTGAGCCTTTGAAGTTTTGAGCATTTAACAGATGGAGTGCCCTCATGAATAGTTTGTAAGATATCCCAAGTCTCTTTTGCGACTTCACAATTGCAAATGCGAAAAAACTCTTCAGGTGTGACTGCACAAAAAAGAGAATTGATAGCTTTACTATTCCTACTACTATTTTGGTAATCAATTGTGTCCTACTTATCAATTGGTTTGGGAAAGGTTACTCCATTAATGCTAATTGTCGGTTAGGTCTACCCATACATGACAGATTGCAAAACTTTTCATCAATAGATTTTAAAAATGATCTCATTCGAGCTTTCCAAAAAGAATAATTGGATCCGTCAAGTAAAGGTAGTCGAACCATAGAATTTCCCTCACGAATTGAATCCATTATCACAAATCAAATAAGATCTCACTCTAATAGTTTTTTTTTTTTATAAAAACAAGAAATAGAACGACTCGCTTTGATTCCAATTAAAAAATCTAAAAATCCTTTGGATACTGATTTGTGATTATGTATCAATTTTAACCAGTAAATAGCAATCTCAATCAAACAATCAAAGACAAATCGACACAACGATTTTATGTGGAAAAACCACAATTAGAGTGCCTCCAATTGTGATAAAAAAATCACAAGCAAAAGCCACAAAATAATCCACTAAGAAGACATAAAGAAATTACAAAAGTGTATTCTCAAGTACCTAGTGAATCCACGTCCAAATCGAACCGACCCCTATGTGCCTCTTCTAGCCCTGTCTTCACCTCGGAATTGTCTTGCCCAATGTTGAATCCATAATGCTGATGTCAAATCCACGACGATGAGCCACTCCGGAATCCACCAAAGCTTCAAGTCCAAATTCCACGGAATCCATCGAAGAACAAATCTTTCTTTTGTGAATAAAACAAAATAAACAAACCCTTTGATATAATCAACTTAATTCATGATATAAACTCTCACAAATATCAAAGAAAACAAGTAAAGAAGCTCCAGATGAAAACCCTAATACCCAAGAAGAAGATTTAGAAACCGCAACCCTAAAATCTAATAGAACCACATATTTATAGAAAATAGATCCATGATTTTCCGCTCGAGTGCTAGAATGACAGCTCGAGCAGAGTAACTAAAACGCGTGTGACTAAATAGGGTCTACGCTTGAGCGCAAGAATGGCCGCTCGAGCGGAAAAAAACAACTCCCAGTACTTTTGCAGGCGAGTGAAACTTCTGAATGGTCGTGATCTTTGCTCAAGTGTAGGAATGGCCACCCGAGCGGAAAAACAACTTCGACTGCAATTTTTCATTTTGCTTTAGGGGCGCTACCCCTCGACCCTACCTGGGCGTCGGGCGCTGCCCCCTGGACCCCCGCAAGCTAACCAGACAGCTCGATCCCCGACATAGTCAGCGAAGTAGCAAACATGAAAAAATTAACTTCAGAAACATCTCTGCAAGGCACAATTTGGGTTGGATTCGCATTTAAAAATTCCTAGCCTCACTGAAATAAAAGTTGAACAAAATTACAACTGAAAGGAATTTTATCAAATGGGATTGCCAATAACAAAAACTTAACAATTACCACTAATAATCACTACCTATCTATACCAATATCACACATCAAGAAATCTTACCAATATATCGAGTTTAAACTTGGCAATGTTAATTAACACCACCAAAAAAAAAGATATAATACGACTCATCATATGTTGATATTTTGAGAGACAATATAGAAGTAGCAAATGACAACTAATGCTCTACAATCATTTTCTTACAAACTGATGTAGCTTGTTTCAATCATTTTTATTTGAATCCTAAGCCTTTATTATTGGATGCAAAGTCAATTTATAAAAATGGTTTGTATGAAAAAGTTATTTGTATATTATTTTTGGGTAATCAATGTGAAAACAATGTCCCAAACACATCCTATTTATATTTTCATATATGATGCAATTTTTCTTTGTATATATTTAGATGTGGCAAAATAGTAGGTATAATGCTATAAAGATCACATGGTTTAGTACATCATTTTCTTTTTAGAAAAAGATTCATATAAGTGACCTCGATTAATTGAAACACATGGTTTAGTATGGAATGGAATGGAATGGTTTGGGGGTGAAAAGCCACTTTCATAATTTCCACTCGACCATTAAACTAATGGTAGTAATAAAACAGTTAAATTAATGTAATAATGATATATGAGATGAGTAAATAAAATGTGACAAAATAATATGATGATCATAAAATTATTGAGCACTTTGATTGGTGAAGAGAGAGACTTTTGTAATTTATTTATTTTTTTAAATGATTTTGAGGGACACTTTCATATAAGATTTTTTATCTCTAAAAGTGTAAATTTTGTTGAAAAAAAATATTTGAGAATTAATTTCAGTTGTCGCGAGGACAATCGCTAAAAGATTATCCCGAAGAGTAAAAAAAAATGATCTTTTAGAGATAAAATTTTGAAAATATTGCTAATAAATGCACTTTTAAGAAGGAAAAAAAAAAGAAGCAATTTGGTCCTAAAAAAAGGTTTTTATTTTTTATTTTTAGACAACTTTTGATCCGAAAAGGTTAGTAATTCATCACTAAATGTCTAATTTTGTCACTAAAAATAAAATAATTACTTTTAACAACAAAAATATTTTATCCTTAAAAAGTGACTTTTTCCGTAAATTTTTCTCTCGAAAACCTTAATTTCTTATAGTACTCAAGATGTCTCTCTCTCACATGATTTTTCTCCTTATAAAAGGTGTGGGGGCTGTTGGAGAAGGGGATAAGGGGCTGAAGGTTAGTGATGGAGGCTGGGAAGGAGCTAAAGAGAGTCCAGGGAGGGTGATGGGTGGTGAGGAGGGGTTGGGAAAGGGAGAGGGGTGAAGGGGGGTTGGGAGTGGCAATCGATGGTGGTGATAGTCAAGCGGTGTAAAATTAAGGTTAAGGTTTAAAAGGTTACATGTAAAAGTAGGATGGAAATTTTGTAATACCTAAACTTGTAATAAAAAATTATTAAAAAAAAAATTATGATGAGGTGGGTCCAAATTAGGTAGTTAGGTAGTACTATTTTAATATAAGATATAGATGAGTGCATGCATTTATATAAAGGTTTTTTTTATTGATAAATCATATTTGGATGTGTTTTAACTTTATAAGTCTATTAAAGAAAATTATAACCTTAGACTTATGTATTTATACTTTTATTCTATGAGATTCTTTTTTTTCTTGATTTATTGTTTGTTGGACTATTATACTCTTATATCTATTATTGATATGTATTACATAGAAAAAAGATATACACATTTCCTATTTGTTACTACCTCTATTTTGGTATTTACCATTATTCACATTTTTTCTTTTTGATTAGTTTCATTCACATTTGTGGTATTGTTTCATTTTGCTAGGATTTTGAAACTCTAGTTTACACATGGCGATGAAATAATATTTTGTTCCTCCTTTGTTGCAGTGAAACTTTGTATTCCTCAATTGCCACTTTGTGTTCGAAGTTTTGTGTTTGTCCATTATTACTCTGTGTTCGAAACCCTATATTTCTCCATTATTGTAAGTCAAAACTCTGTTTATATCTAGTCAAATTTGTTACAAACATATTTTTCAAATGTGAGTTTGGTTTGATTTGGATTGGTGGAATGGTGAAATTGCATAGATTGTTAATGATAATGATAAAGATAAAGATGATGATGATGATGAAGATGAGGATGTGGGTGAAATTGTTTTGTTTTTAGAGTGATTGAATTTTTTTTTGGATTTCTAATTCTATGACTGCCATTATTTTTATTTTTTTATCAATCAGTGTGAATGTTCACATTTCACATCATTTGAAAATCCGATAAATAAGTGTTAAAATATAGATATGGGCATAATTATATATTTTGCAAAATGTGAATGTTCACATATCATTGGTTATTTGTTACTATACTTGTTGTTTGTACAATCATTTTTTATTACCATTAAACAATTGAAATAGTCATTTTTATTTTCTTTTAATTTTGTTTCATGTTGTAGTGTGAATGTTCACATTAGTATAAATTTAGTTTTTCTAAAATTAGTTGTATGTTAATTGTAAAGTGTGAACATTCACATTATATTTTAATATGAGTTTTTTTTTTTTTGAAGTTTTTTCAAAAGTTAGTTGTATTTTGTGTTTTTTTTTTTTTTTTTTTTAAAATGTTTTTTGGTTGAAAAATTTTTGGTAATGGCTTTTATGCTGTCAATATCTCCTGCAGCGTTCATGGATTTTGATGAATAGAGTTGAAAAGGGGTAGACCTCCAGTTAGCTGAGATCAATCTGAAGATAAGTTAGACAAACTAGAAAGGATGGTAGAGGGTTTGGCCCATGAATTGAGGCGAACAAGGCAACAGAACACCAGTACTACCTCTACTCAGGCCGAGTAGACAAATGGCCGAGATGTAGTTTCGCCTCCACCTCCTC